>JAIPRN010001644.1:0-41807 GCA_025469175.1 Geopemphigus sp. TES_GeoC_2020
TTTTTTTGTATATATATATATATATATATGTGTGTGTGTGTGTGTGTGTGTGTGTGTGTGTGTGTGTGTGTGTGTGTGTGTGTGTGTGTGTGTGTATTATATGTACCATATACTATAATACACGATATAACTGTAAAGCGATCCGAAAAATCCCCTAAAACTGATATATTTTTGACGTTTCGTATTTTCGTAACCAGTAGCGAGCGAGCGCGCGCGCGGCGCAGGTAACGGGACAGGTCGAAATGGATCCGAAACCGTATTATAACGGTCCCGTGACGTAAAATTTTCGTGGATATTACTGTAATTTTGATACCCCGAGACAGCTACCGTTTTCGTGTGGTGCGGACTATCTGTTTGTAAATACCCGTGTTGTACCTTTCTCCGGGGACGAGCAAAAGACCAAGACCGGGGGAGGGGAGGGCGGCGCGCGGCGGAAACATTGTATGCGCGCGCACACGCACATACACACATAGAGGAAAAGGGAGAAAAGAAAGGAGGAGAAGAAGACGAAAAAGAAAAAGAAGAAAAAAATACTTTTTGAACGCGTATAGCTATCGAGTTAGGGGTCAAGGCCGCCCATACTCTCGGATACCGGCGAACAGTTAACATCACGCGTTCGCGGTGCTCTCAAAAGATACATACATCGCGCGCGCGCGCGCACATACACACGCACGTATATAACCTATATATACATATATAGAGAGAGTATATATTTTTGGACCGGCCAACTGATCTCATTTATCTCATCGGAACGCATTCACGAGGATGATAGCTCCACGGTAAGTCGCGTTCAGTTCAACCATACCACCTGTCGGCTGCGGCGGCGTTCTCTCGTTCGGTCTCCGGCGTCGACCGTTCTATCCATTTTACACACATTTCCCGCCAATTACTTACGCGCGCGCGGACACACACACACACACACACACTCATACGCATACACACACACGCGCACGCCCATATTTATATTTATATATATCTATATATATATATACATGTATAAACATATATATATATATATTAATACCAGAAGTCGCGCACGTAAATAACACACTCGCGCACGTGTGCACGTAAGTGCTGCACGCTTGTCGGCTAATTACTGTTTTTCCGCCATCCCGCAAAATATATCCGAGACACTATGCGCGTAGGAAATGGCGTATCGGGCTCTAAAAACAATAGGTAACATTCGTCAGTTATTATATAGTACGTACACGTACATTAATAATCGTTAATCAAATTCGTTTATTTTCGCGCGAACGACGGTGACGTCGAGTCATCTATTGTACCGTTTTCGAATCAACGGAGAAACCGTTTCCTTTTTCCATTTCGTTTTTCGGGTATTTTGGTCACTGACCTACCGTCGTTGTCGTAATTATTTAAACGTGTATCGCGTACAATACTAAAGTCGGACGTAACGTTAGAACGACCGCGGTTTTTTATGCGCCCGTCGCGTATAAAATATTAGGCAGCGTACGGGAGTGATTCAAAATCGTCGTATTCCTTAATCCGTGTACGGATAATTGATTTCTAATTCACTCGTTGTTCCGCGTCGAGTCGAACGCGTTTTATTTTCGTCATTATTATTTTCCATAATTTTCTCTCGTCTCCAAGTGCTCGCCGTTCCACAGTTTCTCAATTTGTACCGCGGTGTATACGGTATTTTTTCGCCGATTATTTTAATATTATTATGTACGCTAAACGAGTTGCTATCCATTATAAGCACGTGGCGTTTTTTTTTTTTTAATTATTTTTTAACCGAACGTTTTAAACAGATTCTGATCACCTTTTTATTACACCGGAGAAAAGACACGATTGAAATTACTTTAAACACGCCTATTGTATTTTCAGAACGAAAAGCCATAATACCAGCTGTCGACCTGGATTGGATGGGTCCAATAACCGACCGAGACCCATAACGGCTGTTCATAACTAAAAAACAAAAATTATATCAAAATCAAAACGACCACCGAAAATTTTCAATTATTGCCGGTAAATGTATACATCATAATTTTAAACTAGTTTGTTTTTTACGAATTTTTCTATTCGTTAATTTCCGTTAATTTTTGCATTAATCCTGTTACAAATGTATATTTCGTTTACGCTTACTAATTATTCGCATTTTTATTATTATTGTTGGCAAACGTTTGTCGATATTAAACTATATTCCAATATTGTTTATTACCGATAATATCTTAGATATAATTGTAATAATTCCGTATTTGAAAATTGTACACCCAAGTGAACTAATATTTTTTATAAGTACGTGTACATAACTGGTTTTATCACGTAGCAAATACACATTGGTGCCTGTATAAAATAGCTATTTTTTTCAAAATTACCTTAAGCTGTGTAATTTGATAAGAGTATGTTGTTGGAAGGTTAAAAGCTTTAATATTATAATATTGATATTTGGTAAATATAATATACATACAGACATATATTAGATTTATATTTTTATTTTCCGTAACGAAAATATAACTAACGTAATTTGAAGTATTGTTATTTATATAAATACTTTTACAAAATTTTCGGATTAGTAAAAAAAAAAATATTTCTAGCCGTTTTCACAACGAATTTACAATAGTGTAGACAAATAATTTTAATGCATATTAAGCTCGGTAGATAACTGTCAATTAAACATTTAGAATAATATATACAAATGTTTTAAAACATTTTTAATATCGCGTATGTTAATTTATATTTCTCTTTTTTCTTTATCATTTTCAAGTTTAATGTTTATTATTTTAATTGTCAATCGTTCAATATAATTGAACGTACATATGATATTAAACAAATCGAATAATATACTCGCGTTATTCAAATTCGATTATTTTATATTTACGTTTATTAACGTAAAAATAGCGATTATCGATTATGACTATAGTTTCGTGTTATAAGATAAATATTAGGTATTTGTGATGTTCGATGTCTTATAACTTAAGTGTTTGAACGTTTCAGAAAGAAAAATGAAAACCTCGACAGACATTACCATCAATAGGCCGAAACCGTCGTTTCCGAACCCTAGCTGTTGAAATGTCCGCGATCTATTACATTAATAAATCGAATGTATGTATATATTATAAGTATATTCTTCCTTCGGTAGTTTGAAATGGAAGTTTCAAGAGCAACCCCTACTACGTTCTAGTTAGGCAAGCAAACTAACTTTTTGTATTTTTTTATTTATATACTATTAGTACCTGAAATACGTTTGCCTTTCGTACGGGGTTGTTTGGAATTTCGCTTACATTGCTACTATAACTATCTTTCGTTATATGTTGTCTATAATCGACTTTATAATTTATTTAAATACGTGTTTATTTATTATTCGTGTACGATAATGGTGATCTATTTTTAAAATTCTTATAAGCAATATATATATGTTTTTTTTTTAAATAATACGCGTACAAAATAATTTCGACGTTCATGTTTAGCTACATAACATTACACGCTTATACATTTATAAACGATAATATTTCAATAAATCGAATATGTAAATTGTGACACGATGATTCGAGTTTTTATTTTGGAAATAATAATATTTCCGCAACATATCGGTAGGCGTACCTCCATAGCTACTAGCTATGTTGTATGCTAAGTAACAGAGTCCAGGAATGTTCGAATTATTCGAACAACTATAATATTTACGACCTACGCGTACTACGATAGAAATCGTGTAAATATAATTAGTGTCGTTATTATTTTCGGCATCTCGTTTGTATATATATATATATATATATATACATGTGTGTGTGTGTGTGTGTGTGTGTGTGTGTGTGTGTGTGTGTGTGTGTGTGTGTGTGTACGTACGTTTAACGAATTAATTTGATTTTGGAACAAAAACTTTAAATTTGATACCGGAACGTTTTTAATTCAATAATAAACGGTTACGATAGGTACACGCGCGTTGTAATTATAAGGGAACGAAAAATTCGAATTCCTACGCGGCGCGATCGTTATTTTCTAATTTGTACGCCTATAATTATTTAAACGCGGTACGTTCGTCGGTTAAAAATCATTTCGCCGACCAACACGGTTGAAATTTGACGAAAGTTTCATTCGGACGAATTTCTTTCCGCGCCGCGGTTTCATTCGACTACGTTAGTTCTTCCCGACAATCTAATCGACGATAATCATAATTTCTACATCAAAGGTATTTGTGTCAACGAATAAATGTTCGAAGTTATTATCATAGAGGCGTACGGTATTTTATCGGACAAACCCGTCGGAAAGTTGCCTTTCGTTTCGATTCTCGTTTTGACATACTTAGTCACGCGCGCCAAACAGCATTTTCGAACTAACGTCAAAATCGAGATAATTTCACACTCTACTTCCGCGTTCGAGCGCGCGATTATTTGTCCGCTGGAAATGACCGTTTTCTCTGCGTGAATATTTAATAGGGACGTTACGTTACGTTAATCGACGCGCGTTGAATTACAGATACGTACATTGGTACGTGGTTTTTGCATTCTTTCTTAACCAGTACATCCGTTAAATATATCGAAATCGTGCCCGTCGATAGCTGAGACGGACATTTTCTTAGATTGACGACAAGTGCGTGTAAAATGTCTATGAACTATCGACTGTACATTCGCGAACGTCGAGTATATTAAAAGCACAAAACGGTAACTTTCAATTCGATCGTATATGAATTGTTCACGGTTAACGTTGTATGTTACTTATTTCGTTTTAATAACATTTACGACCGAATATCCCTATGACCCTCGTCCGTACTTGAATCTCCTCGGCGCTCGAAACGGTTTCCTCTCAATCTGGCGGTTCCTATCGCTTCGTCATTTAAACCTTCGGCTGTACGCATATAATGGCGTGTACGATCTGTTAGCTCTGTAGATACTAAATAAGTAGTATTTGCCACCACGATTACAAAAGATAAATACAAAAACAACGATATCGAAAAATACTCGTTGACATTTAAAGTCAATTTTACTAACGTAAAATGGTCGAGGTGGTTATAACCGTTTGATATTTATCGTCGACCGGTATTAAAATGTCGGTCTAAAACATTATTGGCGGTTCGTTATTTATTATTTTTTTCCAGTTTTTTTTTTTGAAAAAGTTATTTTTCAATATTTGAAATCACAGTACGTCTAGAATTTCGCGTACTTGATATCAATTTTGGAACGATCTGTAGGTATGTAATTTGCACGTGAAACTCAACGCGGTAAAAGTTCACGGGTTTGAATTAATTATATATATAACTGTACGACGAGACAGCACGTTTTGCGACATCGCCGCAGAATTCGTATCTAAGATGAATCACCGCGTTAAAACTAGTTATCTAAGTGTCGCTTTAAAAGTAAGTACTTTGACGTCAACAATTGATTGCGCTCGAATTTTCGTCGTTAAATGATGGTTTTTGAAGAAGTACATTTGTCAGACATTTTGTCGGTAAAGCCGTATTATTTATCCTTTTAACTTACGAAATACGTAACAAACGTTCGGAGTTTAAACAGTTTTACATTCGGCGGCGTTAAAATAACGACACAAAAAAAAATTCGTAAGAATGAGTCGGGTTAAATCGTGTTCCATCGAAGTTTGCGACGACACCAAAAAAGACGAAAACGGAGATTTCAAATCGCGAGTGACTGAGACACGTCGATGTTTGGTGGTCACACTGTTCGATCAGCCGATAAAATGTTGTTGATAAAATCCTACGGAAATTATTCACCCCAATAAACTTTTAACCTTCGTCGAAATCTGATTCTCGTTCGACGTTAAATTTGTCCATTCTTGTTTCTGGTTCGACGTTCGCGATGGGCTTCGGTGATTATCCCGCGGAGTACAACCCCAAAGTACACGGCCCATACGATCCAGCTCGTTATTACGGGAAGCCCGACACACCATTCTCGCAAGTGAAACTCGGCGAGGTAACTACGACAATAATAATAATGTACCTTCGGTGACCATGTCCGGGCAACGAGCATCGCGCCGTTTTTTCACTTAGCTTTTTCAAATATCGTTTTTTCTCCGCGTCCGTTCAACAACGAACGTTCCGAGACCCGTCGTTAATTCTGATAGTGCTACAATTAAAATGTCACTGTGCATTGTCTTTCGTACAATTCTACTCTAATTGTCAACACCAACGGGGACTATGGCGTGGGATATGTCGCATTCGATACGGATATTTTTATCGAAAACACCTGGTGCCGAGTGTCCGACATAAAAGTTGCCCTCACTTAATCTACATTTCGTTAACTTCGTTCATTATCACAGACAAAACATCTCATCAGGATTCGAAAATATATAATACATTTTCGTGGCACAGTGAATGCGTAACTTAATCGATTTTGATTCCGACATTATTTCATCGTTCATAACTATTTCTGTGATCACGTATTTAAATATACGATTGGTTTTCTGTGTATTTTTGAGTATAGCGAAACTGTTGCCTACTTGATTAAATAATATTCCCCAACTACCCAAGAAATGTGTGTGTGTGATAATTGACGTGTACGGCGTTTCTTTTTTTATTTAGATTTCTCAATGGGTGGCTCGTCGCAATAAGTCTCCGAATGCAATCGTTGGTTTGTTTTCACGTGCCTACTGGAGATGGTCACACAAATATGTGCAGCCAAAACGTACAACAGTTGCTCCATTCATACATGTTATTGCTGGTTCCATGGTTTTGTTTTATGTTATGAACTACGGGAAATTTGTTAATCATCGTAACTACAAATACCATTAATAATTAATATTTGACGCCCGAGTCCGCATTATTAGTTGAATAAAAGTATTTTGTCATTGGAACACCCACAAAATTGTGTAAAATATTTGTATTTCGATGTTGAAATTATCTTTATTTCTATCAAACAGTGTAGTATCAGTTCGTAATTAATAGAAATTAAAAATAATTATATTTAAAAAGAAGTTTAATATTAATCAATATAAATGGTATACAGTTAATTCAACTCTAAATTTTTTTTTCGAAATTTATTTCCATTTTTGTATCCTTATCTTTTCATACATTGACACATATCGTTAGTCAGATTGTTGGACGTTTATTGTTTTTCGATCTTATTATTAACCTTAGTAATTATGCCTGTTAAAGTGGTATAATAATCAAAAATTTATATGTTTAAAATATTGAACGTCTTATTTTAATAAAATAATATTAAAAAAAACATTTTAAAAATAATTTTTATGACACTTCAGCCCTATAATAAATTGTTGGGTTTCAGAAAAATGAGTATATAGCTTCTGTAAATCAAATTTACACTATATTGCCGTTTTAAGATTTAATGTATATCACAATTTTCCTGCACTAAGTATTATCCAAAAGAAATACTTTCACCATTGCTTAAATATAAAAACGACCCAAGTATATTATAATTTTCTTGTACTTAAGGACTTTGAAAGAGTAAATAAAAACTAAAATGTTATACCAAGAATGTATTTTGGTCGTAACATAATTATTTAAAACAAGTATTAATATTGAAAAATAATATCAATTTTATATTATCAATTTTTTGAAAAATTATAAAAATTAAACTATGGTACTACTCAGTGTTTGTGTCAAATTTTGTACTTAGTTCGTAAATATTTTAACGCTTTCTTGTTTACATAAATATAATAAATTACGTCAATTATGCGTTAAAATCAATATCGCAATAACTTGTACATTTTATTTTAAACTTGAGTAAAAATATGATTATATAATTTTTGACAAATAGTTTATTGGCTATATTATTCATATTTAAATATTTTAAGCGATGAAGTGGTAAGTTAATAATTTATTGATGCCAGATATTCTTAATTTCAAATGGTTATAGTATATAAACTATAAGTCTGATATTAAATATTATATTAACAAATGTATAATTTGGTGTCAACTGGAATTTGAAAAGTGAAACATTGAGAATGAAAATGTCAGAAATATAATTTTCTTAGGTTTTCTATTTTATTCCATTCTATAAACGAGCATATATCAAATGATATACATGATTGTGAAATGAATAAATAGTATTTTCGACTATTCTATACTTCATACTTTAGGTCTTTGATCTAAAGTGATATTGGTCATTTTTATTTCAAATTTAGAAATACGTAAGAAAAAACAATAAATAATGGACAGAACAATTTTCTACATAATTCGATTAGCCGATGTTTTAATCAGTAACAGAATTTTTTAAATAACTGGTTTTTAAGCGTTTTTTTTTAACTAGTATGAAACGTATGTTGAAGATCTTCAAAGTCCAACATTCTCGTTTCCGTACTTAAAGTGTTATCTGTGTCGTTTAATGGTTCAAATTGCTCAAGGCTTTTAATGAAGTCTTCTGTGGATGTGGGCACTAGGTTTAAATCATTAGAAAAAACTTCGTACACTCCATGGCCCATAAAAGAATCTGGTTGGGAGACATTGGAAGTAGATGAAGTTGACGAAATTGGATAGTCTAAAATATTTTGTCGTATTAGTAAGTACATGACACCACTGTATAGAAATAATTATCACAAACCTATAATGGGTACATTTGAGTGAAGATGATCGGACATTGTACCCAATCTTTCAGACACAAGACCATCAACACTTTCCAAGGCCGCTTGATTTTCAACACACATTATCGATTCTTCCATACTGGTGCTCAACAAGAAATCCACTTTGGATGATTGACCGTCAAACAGATTTAAATGAATCGGACTAGAATGATGATTTAAATTTTGGGGTGTGGACACATTGGGTTGTACAATCTTCGTAGAAGTCAGATCCTCCCATACATCAGTTGTATGTTCCATTTCATATCCATTTTGAACATTTCGTAAACCATAAGAGCCATTTGGCAGGCCTAGTAAATGTCCTAATGAATCATTTACGAACTGAAACAAATGAGGGATTAGACATCGAAAATGTTGACGTGCTTTATGCGCTGCTATTTTACCATTTGATTGTTATCAGCAGAATTTGATTCACACTTCGATATAAGTTTTAAAGATTTTGATATACTTTTTACATTTGTAATAAGTGTACTTAGCTCTTTAGAAAACAATTGCAAATTTCCACTTTCTAGTATAGTGTATAATAAATCCCAAACAGATATTGTTCCACATAGTGATTTCAGTAAGCTTGGCTTTTTTAGATGTTTTGTAATCTAGTAATATGCAACAATATTTATTTGACCGAAGTACATACAATAAAGATATATTGGTAATTACTTGTTTTAAATGAAACGCTAAATTTTTCCTAGACTTCATATATCCACAATGTCGATCTTTTACTTTTTCAGTTTGGGTGTGCGTTTCTTTTTTATTGTTAATTATAACAACTGAAATGACGATAAATATATTGAAATTTAAAATATACATTTGTGAAATTTCAAAAATAAATTACTGTTTGAAGATGTTTCGTGAAAATTTTGGAAAATATCGTGTAACTCTGAATCAACTTCATTTTCGGCCGCATTCATTTTGTGTGAAGGGAATCTTTCCAAATGTTCTTGCATACGTTTCTGACCCAAATAAATTTTACCACACCTTCCACACACATAATCTGACTTAACATTATATTTTACTTTTTTTCTACCAACTGTAAATATATATATATAAATATAAATTTATGTTTTATATTTCAGGAATAAAACTATTATTATTTAGTAAAATATTCAGATATTTAATTTAATATATATATATACCTAAGCGTTGATTTATATTACTACTCAGCAAAATATACTGCATAGAGATAAATAAGAGATATATAGAAGAGACAGCGAATGTGGGGTGGATGGATAATAAAAAATTAAAATATATGTATTATAATAATACATTATTCTATGTAAGAGTAAAAAAAAAATTAAATTTTTTGGAATAAATTAAAGCAATTAAGTTTTTTGAAAGTAATCGGTCTGATCAATGTATACCAAAACGAAATGCATACCATTGTTATTATCAACTACTAAGAATGGGTTCTTTTTTGTTTCAATTATTTTTTCCCCATTCAATAAATGTTTCGGAGGTTTAGACAAACGACCCGATTTGGTTAGGGTTAATGGATACTCGACTATCTGTAGAAAAAAAAACATCGTTAGACGAACAAAGAACGATAGAGGGCGAGAAAGAGAGGAGCAGTGACGAAGAAAAAATATAATTTAATTACGTCTTCAGGTTTAAACTGTTTCGAGGATACGTCTTGGTTCGTCTCGTTCTTGGTTGTTTCGGACACAATTTTTCGAGGTCGTCCTGGTCTTCGCTTTATTTCAATAGAATTGACGTTTAAATCAGACGGCCTTACCAAACTCACAAAAAAAAAGTAAAAATGAAACCCCCAATTTATTAAAGTATGGACGACGCATGTTATATAATTAATACGTATAGAACAATTTACACGAAAAATAACACTAAAAGGTATTCACTTACTGAAAGACGACATTAGTGTCAGTTGCTGGGTTGTATTTCAACACTTTGTTATTAGTATCGCAAATATCTTCGTCTTTCAACAATGACGATAGATCATTAACTGATTTCTCTGAAAGTTTGTTACTGTGCGACCTTCAACAGTAGAAATACGGTTATTATTACACACACGTGAATTACTAACCTTATTTAGGCGGTCAGTATTTAATTGTCTAAAAATTGAAACGCTACTAGGGTATTCGGTATATGGCTGATCACTAACTCGAAACGTCTGTTATTATTTACTCCTTCGTTCGGCGCCGTTTTTTTGTACGATAATTTCTTAATCGATTTGACATCACTGTTTTGAGAAACAATCGGTACGACTCCTTCCTCGTTTAACATTGGAACGTGATGTTCTACATTCGGAATGTAAAAGTCGTACGACATTGGTTCGCTGGTAGTTATTTGTCGTGGCATTTGTACGTCGCCTCCTTCCGAAAGCTCAGGGACCACGTTCAATATATACACGGGGTAGTTCTCCAAATTTGGTAAATCCATTTCTTAAACACGACGTTTATTGGCAATTAGAGTAATTATTACACGAAACGTAGGTAACAATAAAACGGGTGCACGCATATCGCACGACTAACGACATCCGTAAGTGTATGAAAATAGTTTGTATCGTATTTGAATAAGTATAGCACAATACTATCGACGAGAATAATCAAATTTACTTACTCGTCAGTGAACTACTATTCAACGGTTTAGTCGGTGTAGTTGAATTTAGGTTTTTCAAAATTCAAATCGAAGTCACTTATCTGGGGTTGTCTTATCAAAAATTACTGGCGTAATCACCGAAACGTGATGATAACAATAACATTACAAATTGTTATCCACCTTGGTTATTGCTAAGTTCATGTTGATGAATAATAATGGAGTACACTGATTAACGTTTTGCTGTTTGTTTTTCGGGAATCATCTGAGACGAATTTTGTTGAGATCTTTCAGTCAATTTTGTCTATAGTTTAATATTAGTAATTAGTGTTATAATAGTGTCGTAGTTATTTAGTCATTTTGTACTGAAGTTAATTGTCATCATGGATTTACTTGGTTCTATTATGAAGTCAATGGAAAAGCCACCGACTGTGGATAATAAAGAAAAACTGAGACAAAAAAGTTAGTTTCGCCGTTATTATTTTTTAAAATTAATTTGTGTATTTGTATATAAAGAATATGTATTCTTTTTAGAGGCTCAAGAAGCATATTTGAAACAGCAGAGCAGAGAAAAAGCAAAAATACTTCAGTTTCGCAACGAAGTAATATTTCTTTATTATAAGATTTAACGATTTTTCTGGTATTTCTACGATTGTTTCTTATTATTGTTTTCTGATTTACCATTCCGTCTTCAAATTAAAAATATTTTTATTTTCTTCTAAAAAAAATGATTAGAAAAATTGTGTGAAATTTAATCGCTTACATGATAATGATATGTTTTGTTCAATTTATTTTACATTGTTTTATTTCAGACGGAGACAAAAATAACAAAATTTGTTCAAGATGGTCAACAGACGCGTTTAAAATTCCCCCCACTGAATAAAGTTTTACGAAATATTGTGTAATTGAAATATTTTATTTTCTAAATATTTTATATGTAGTCGTTATTTTAATTTACAGACACGAAATTGCGGAAGATGCTGGAATGTTGGCGTACTCTTTTGGAGAAGAAGAAGTTGATCGATATATTATGATATTCAGAAAAGATTGTCCTCCTTCTGATGATGAATTAAATGCACTACGAGATGGTCAAGAATGGAATGAGGAAGTTGCAAAAAGATTAATGGCACAAGTTTGTACTATGTTTTTCAACTTAAGTGTTTGTACATATATTAATTAGAAACTGGTCAAACTATTTTAAATTTCAAATTCTAATTAAAACGAAATTGTTTGATTTGATAATTTTTCATATATATAGACCATATAGAATTAATATAAATTTGAATATTACTGTTTATTATGTATATAATGTATACAATTTAATATTAATGTTAACTAAACAATTGTCAAAGTATATAGCCATAATAATATAATTTACTTTATTTTATTATTAGTATTTATAAGAAATTGCTCCACAGAAGTAGTAAAAAAAACTAAATAAATACTTCAGAAATTCCAAATCTAAATCAAAAATTAATATTCACATTATAGACATATGGAAAGTGTACTAGCATAAACATATAAATTACACGTGATTAGGTTAGGTTAAGTCTTGTATAGTTGTGCCAAATTTAATTTCTACTTCTAAAGAAAAGTGTATAGTTGGAATTTGATAGAATATCTTAGTAGTTTGGTTAAGTATCGTAAAAAAAAGTTGTTGTTTGATTCCAAAAACTAGGGTTTAATATATTTTTAATTTTATGTAATTAATAGTATAATAATTGGGAAATGTAATTTATGTAAATATGTTAAGAGGGAACAAGACAAAATTGAAGAAATGTTATATGAACAAAAACGAATGATGCAAAAGCGTACGAATCAAGACAAACCTAAATATAATTACAAAGAAAAATTCCAACATCTTGTTGGCGTTGAAGCAGCTGAACAAGCAGCACGGAAAACAGAAACTAATAAATCTTACGGATTTGGTAATTTTTAAATAATTAATAAATTTATTAAGTTAATTTGGTAGTATTATATACATATATATATATATAAACAATATTTTCAGTTCCAAGCGAAAACAAGAAAGATTTAAGATCAATAGAACAAACACTAGCAGACATACGTGAAAAGAAAAGAATGAAAATGGGAAATGAAAGTTCTCAAAGCCAATCACCTTCAAAAACTGAATAATATGCTTAAAAATTGTTTTACGTTTTGATGCATAATAGATTAATTAAATCAGATAAAGAATTGCCAGCAAATTTAATATTGAAATAGTTAAATATATAAAGCAATAATTTAAATATTTAAATAAAATTAGTTTAATTTAGTTACGGTTATTTTTGAAAATTTTAAACGCATTAAAAATTGTTTCGGATTATTGAATTTCAAAATAGTTAGATTTTTAATATTCCTTTGCATCGTTTAAACATTTTATAAATATTTTAATGTTGATTTTAAAGACTATTATTATTTTATTCTTTACATTTAATTAATTTAAATTGCAATAAATACATAAGCCTAGTAAGTTGAGAAACAAACTATACAATTATATATATATTATAAACATTGTAATTTAACTTTATTTTGTTATTAATTAAAATTTGTGTCAATGTTTACTATGTTTACTATTAAGAATAAACTATAGTTGATTATATATTTAAATATAACTGTGTAGTTTTTGAAATAACTTTAGCATCTTCACGTGATTCTTTATTCCTTAACACACATGGCATAGACATTCACCTCACTAAAAGTATATTCAAAATGAATAGTAATTATCAAATGATTATGTAGGTATGGTATTATTTAGATTTTCAGTTGTTTGTAAATCAGGATCAAATCATTTTACTATTCCCAACCTGATTTGTGTTGTCAATATTAATAATAATAGACTTCATAAAAACTGTGATAAATAGTATTTTAATATTGGCTATTGAATTTAAATGAGTTTTTGGTAATTCAAAACTGCAATTAATTGTTTAATGTAGTTTTTAAATTCCATTAAATGCGTACAATTAAATGTTTTTAACACTAAATAAAAATTGATCTTACAAGAGCAATAAATATAAAACTTATAAATTAATCATTTTCAAAAAATAATTCAACATTGATTGTTATATAGTTTTTACATTTGAGATTAATTTTAGAATTAAATATAAAACCAATGAAAAAGTTGGAATGTACGAAACATTGAATTATATTTTTATTTATTGAATACTGAAAAAAAGTTATTTGCATATAACAATGTAGTAACCATAGTATTCATTATACCTTGTGTTTATTCTTATTTACAGTGCTTGGAACTTCAAGCGTTTACTTAATTCTAGGAAGATTGATATTTAAAATCTAATTCAGCACAGATTTGTTTCATTATACGCATAATTCAAACTCAAATATTTAGATATATTTTACTAAATGAAATTGATTTTGTAAATTTAAAGGTTTTATACATTTTAACGCACATTTTGTTAATAAATTAAAACAAGTTTTGAATGAAAAAAAAATAGATATTTATCAAGAATCGTTGTTATTTTTTTTAAGGAATAATTGTATGACCATCCAGATTTATATTTATATTAAAATGGTTGGTTTTATGAAATTAGACAATTCAAGTAAAAATAATAAAATTGGAATTGTGTCTATTTATATGTATTATATTTGGCTTCGACAAATTGATTTACGATTTATAAACCAAAATAACCGAAATTCGTTATTCATTATTTAATATTAATTATTTATACTTAAAAATAATATTGAAATTTTATTAATTAAATATTTAATAATTTAATGTATGTAATCGATTAATTATAGTTATTTAAAATTTATTACCGAATAAATGTTTATTTTCTAAAAGAGAATATCTTCATAATATACCATATAATTAAGAGTTTTCAATTCATACTTAAACATATTATATAAATTTTTTTTTAGCATAAAATGTTCATTTGTGATATTAGTAAGTTTATGATTTAAATTTTTCAAAATATTTCGCGAAAAGTCAAGGAGATAATAAATATACCGATTGACAGATGTCTAAACTCCTAGTGACTAGGATCGTGTTTACAAAATCATAACCTAAAATTAAATCGTTGTACGCTATCTTTTTGTGTTGGTGTTCAGTTGAAATGTTCTTCTAGTTTACCTGTCTTGTTCGCCGACTTTGTTTTGTTAAAATGGTAAGTATTTTTCATCCATCTTAATCCGAATAACCGTCTATCCGTTATCCAATATATTTCTGCAAATGAATTTATATGAAATGTTCGACGCAATTTATATATTTTACATATAATATATTGTGTACGAGTACTTCGTTCAATTTATTTTTCGGATCGATTGTTTTCCGTCGTTCGTAAAACAAGCCGGGCCATGAGTAATTTGTTCAATTTCGTTAATTAGATTCGTAAAATTCGAATTTAAAGTTGTTCACGTTGCTTTGTTGATGTGGAAATTTGTAATTTCGTGTTCTATCGAATTTTCACTGTAAATAGATGACTGGTTGTTTAAAATGCGTGTTACATGTTTGACGTGTATGTTTTACGAATCTCACTGTACAGGCCAGGGGTCCAAAGAAACATTTGAAGCGTTTAAATGCGCCTAAAGCATGGATGTTGGACAAATTGGGAGGTGTCTTCGCACCTCGCCCAAGCACTGGTCCACACAAACTTCGGGAATCATTACCATTGTTGATCTTTTTACGTAATCGTTTAAAGTATGCACTCACTGGTGCTGAGGTTACAAAGATTGTCATGCAAAGATTGATCAAGGTTGATGGAAAAGTTCGTACTGACCCCAATTATCCAGCTGGTTTTATGGGTGAGTAATTCGTTGATTTTAATGTTAATTATTTCTCGTTTATAGTTGTATGGTATATACGAACATAATTTGTTTTAGTAAATGTATGAATGTAAATATAGTTTAAATATATTTTTACAATCATTTTTATTTTTATTTTAAAAATTATAATATTTAAGGAGATATTTGCCTATATAAACGTTATTTAACTATTGGGAAATAAGTATATAATAATTTACTTTGAAATAGTTAATACTTTGTTATGTTTTTTGGATAAGTTTTAAGTTAACTTTGTGTTTACATATTTTTAAATATCCAATTGAATTACCTTTTTTTTTTGCTATTACAAATATTAATTTTATTTCTTTTTACGTAAATCTGATAGTAAATTAGAATGGGTGCATTAATTAAATGTTTTATTAATTTTGTTCGTAATATAATTAATTGTTATAGATGTTATTTCTATACAAAAGACCGGTGAACATTTTCGATTGATCTATGACGTAAAAGGTCGTTTTACCATTCATAGAATTACTCCGGAAGAAGCTAAAGTAATTTTATTAAATATTAATTATTGTGAAATACATTGATCTATACGAAAAAATTAAATTTTTGGTTATAGTACAAGTTATGTAAAGTAAAGAGAGTTCAAACTGGACCCAAGGGTGTTCCATTCTTAACGACCCACGATGGCCGTACTATTCGTTACCCTGATCCAAACATCAAGGTTAATGATACAATTAGGTACGACATTGCAACCTCTAAAATTTTGGATCACATCCGTTTTGAAACTGGTAAGCTAAATGTTTTAATTTTGATATTGGGATTATGTGATGTATTATATGAAAACCCTAATTTTATGACAGGAAATTTGTGCATGATAACTGGAGGTCGTAACTTGGGACGTGTTGGTATTGTTACCAACCGAGAAAGACATCCAGGATCGTTTGATATTGTTCACATTAAGGATGCTAATGAACATGTTTTTGCCACACGGTAACTATATTAATTAATTTTTTTTTTTAATTTCATTTAGGTACATAATTACAAAAGTTAAGTTTTTATGTATTAAATTGTGAGGGTATTCATATGTTGCATATAATGTTATAAATATTGTATTGGATGGTAAAAACATAGTTAATTTGTGATAGTATTAAATTGGAAATTGTAATTGTGTCTTGTTTCTATTTAACGTTGAAAACTAAAAAATTTAAGTTGTAAATTAAACATAATTGAATATTTTTAAGTAATACGTTTTATGGAATTTTACCTTTATGTATTATGGTATGTATTTTAATGATGAGTTCTATATTTTATTAATCTGATTATCATTGATGACAATTGCTTCATCACCACCCACCTCTGAAAAAACATACAAATATAGTAAAGTAATATTCATTTTATATGATGAAAACATAGTTCATTTGATATAGTATGAAATTTGCATTAACGCAATTGTCTTTCGCTCCTATCTGAAAAATGAATATCTTTATGAATAAAATCGTAACATGCCCTTGACGCCACGCTATAATACTTCAAAATTGAGTATTATTGTGCCAATTTATATTATTAAAATATAAAATTTAAAGGGTAAATTAAATAATCCTACTAGGAAGCACAATGTATTGTTTCATATGTGTGTCGACATTATGGATACAAATCACTACAATTAATTTCCTTTCTGTTTTATTACATAATACTTATACCTATTCTTAGAACATAATATTTTAGTTGAATGTATATGACTAATTCATGATGATTGTTTTTAAATAAATACTACCAAGATCTTTGAGTTTATATGATAAGGATTTCAATCTGAGAATAAAGTATAATTTAAACGTATGATTGAATTTAAGTTAATAATATTTTTTGTATTAATTTCAAAAGTTGTGTGTTCATTTTTAAATAGTCTTATGCAAATTTATTTTTATTTAAAATAGGTTTTAGGTAATATTAATTTATTTTAAGTTGTGATTATGATATTGTTAATAGTAAAACTAATTTTATGTTTGTAAAATGTGATACTTTCTAGTGTCCATAGAAAAATTTTTTTTGTTTTTAAAATTCAAATATCACAAAATGAATTATTATAAAACAAAAATTTTTAATTTTTTCTACAATTTCATAATTTTGTAGTAATGTTTCAGTTACTATTTTCAATGATTCTCTGATAAATCGTTAATAACTGTTACTTTCACCATTACCCACATCTGAAGATGAAATATATAAACATATTTTCTCCATGTTATATGATGAAAACATAGTTCATTTGAAATCGTATGAAATTTAGCAATAATGCAATTGTCTTTCGCTCCTATCTGAAACATGGTGAAAAATTTAAAATAATGTATTATAAGCGCTAATATATATTTGAAGCTTTAAGGACAGATCGATTGTATTTTTTGTATGATTGATATTTTAAATGAGAACTAAAATCTGGTATAAATGGAGTTTCTCTTGTATTTTAATATCAAAGTAATATATATATTTATATTTATATGTATGTATATATTAGTTTAATGATGAGAATTACATCAAATTATCTGATTATCGTTGACGACAATCATTTTATCACCACCCACCTCTGAAAACTATATAATACGCATATAAAACAATCAAAATCTAGTAAAAAACAACAGTGTTGTTTAATAATGTGATTTATTGATGGATGTTGGGTGATTTTAATAATGTTATGAAATCGTTTTTTTAGGTTGAACAATGTATTTATTATTGGAAAAGGTCAGAAGAACTACATCTCATTGCCGAGAAGTAAGGGAGTTAAGTTGTCGATTGCTGAAGAACGTGACAAACGTTTAGCTGCCAAGACCAAGTCTAGCAGACGTTAAAAGTTGTTTTTTGCGTATTCGTACGCTTTAAATAAATAACTCTTATAAAAAATAATATTGCGTCAAATTTTTTTTTTATTCTAAATATTGTGTATTGTTCCAAAATATACGTCGATTTTTACACTTACAATAATATTTTAACACAAATAACATACTTTCGCAATTAACCAAATTTGTGTAAAACTGACAGTACGTTAAGATATTGTTTATGTAATTAATTTGGACGTAAATGTGTGATACAGACTTCGAAAAATGTTTGTCACAATCTGTGTGTAATATTTGCACATATCGAAATTTGAATTAGTTTAAGGTTTAATTTTTAAAATCTTGTTTTAAAAGGGGTTGATTTTTATTAAAATTTGACTGATTTTATGATTATTACGCGATCAATATTATTAAATAACGTTCGTAATAATCTATACGCTCTGAGTAAACAAAAATGTTTACGCCAAATTGGTTACTGTTTCCAAATCTCATAATATGACTAAACCGTATAAATTTATTCTCCCTCATACAATTGATGTTATTCTTACGCTTTCTTTCATATATTCGTTTCTTATCCTATCTTCTCTTGTCCCCACTCAACCATTTAAGCAGTCTCGTCTCGGCTACGCTCGTTTCGTGCTCTATTTTCTTGTCCACCCTGCCCAATATGGAACCATACAACATAGTCTCGCTACACTCTTATAAAATGTATCTTTCAGTTTTGTTAAAATTCTCCGAGTCTTTGTTATTAAGTACGATTATTTGCGATATGGAGTAATGATATTTTACGATAGTTATCGAAAGTAGATAAATTATATTATCGTAAATGTTACGTCGGATTAAAATCGAGTAAAGATAAAAGCCTCCGCTATGTTTCCGAATAAACCCGACGATTTATTTATGAGACGTGTAGATTTTTATCAGGGTGACTTATAAAAGGATTGACCGTAAACTTCGTGCGAACTCGGTATAATTTTTACCGCGACTCGTAAAATGGTAATCGGCGTACTCGAATGAAATCGTACGCGATATCGTTTTGAGAGTACCAAAAAAAAAAATTCGAAAATTGTCCACGATTATACCGTTAAACAACAATAATGAACTGATGAATAAGAACACCGTGTCATCCATCCCTGGTGGGGATCGAACCCACGACCTTTGGATTAGAAGTCCAACGCGCTATCCTCTGCGCTACAGGGACCTGCTCTTGGTAATTGCGGGAACGACACTATTCGTTTATAACGATTTTATAAAAGTGTACGCGTGCGGTACTATGAACAAACATTGACGATCTGGGGTATCGTAAACGTAATTATATTATCAATCGTCGTCTCGTGGGTAACGAGCAGGGGGGGGCGGGGGCGATGCTTTACGCGCGCGAATCCTTTCTACTTTCAGGCGTCGCTCGTAGCGTCCCCTTCCGCGTGGTTGGTTAATTGGATTGGCACCGGGACGAACGATACAGACCCTCGCCCATTTCCCCGACAATTTTTCGAAAGAATTCATTTTTCACGAGACGTATAATTTTGGTCGATATAAACGAAAACGCAAATGTATATCGCCCGTATTCCGATTAATTAACGTATCGTCTCCGGGTATTGGCACGATCTGTTTGTAAATACGGTCGAACGTTATCTTTTGTGGGGGGCCATGGACGGGTATTCGAGTGTTTCGAAGAAACAATTTATATTTTACGTACAAGTTTGGTCGACCTCCCCCCCCCTCAGAAAATAGCTGAGAAAAATAGGCGAAGAAGGAAAACGATCCAACGCCCGGCATCGTCAGTGTACTACGAGAATGTGCACCTTTAACTGTACATGTTGGTATAACTGCTAGGACGACAAATGAGATTGTCGTTGGGTTATCGTTTTATAAACTACGAATAAAGGATTAATAAAATAGAAGACGCTCTGCTACAGAACGTTCCGTGCTCTGGTCGCTACATAACCGGCTGTCCGCCGTGATCGTGGGGGGCGTCTTTACAATCGTATAGCTGTTGGTATCCGTTGACCAGGCGGATTTCTCGAGCTCGGGCGCCAGTCAAAGTCTAAGTCACCCTAGTCAGCAGTCTAACCTCTCCCACTAGTCTACCACACAGGCGGTTCGTCTACAATGGCTTACACGTGTTTCGATATTCTCAATATTCGTATTACTCGGAGTACGACGAGAAGATACAGCTACGTTCGTTTCAAACTTCGCGTTACGACGCGTCAATTAAAAATAATAAATAATACGAACCTATCGAAGTTTACAATACGTTTCGTTAGGGTCGTCCGATTTATTTAAAAACTTACACCTCCCCGCTCCCCCGGCTAAAATTCGGGATCTAAGTACGGGGACATGGTCGTTCGGCGACGATTCGAATTTGTAAATGGCGTGCTCGTCCGTTGATCTAGCCAGCAAGCGCGTAATAGTATACCGAGTGACGGACGGAAGAAAGAAAATGGGCGCTTATCGTCCTTACGTGTACGCCGTCGGAACGTGTTTACGTAAACGAGTTTCGTTTAAAACGAAATAACAATAAACATTTATTACAATACTTACTCGGTGTGAAGGTCGCCGTGAGTTGTTTTCTCATCCGGGGAGATGATGCCGTATCGTATACAAAAACCCGGTAGGCCGCAAACGAAAATTCACCTACCGGGAGCGTAAAAAATAGTTCGCGGTTTTTTCCCCTTTTTCGTACAATAGTACGCGCGCGCGAATAGTAGCGGGTCACTGTGTCGATTATCGCGCGTCGAAAACTCTCTCTTGTATTATCGGCAATTTCGTTAGTAACCGAACGCACAAATTATACGCGAACGATACATTAACGGCCTTATACTCGGTTAATGGTTAACGGTTACGGTTGATTTTTCTGTTTCGGGACGCCGTAGACGATGTTCTAAACATTAGTGTCGATAACGGTACGCTCGTTAACGTTCGTTCTCGGGAATTTTTCGACATTTTCGACGATTATCATCTTCTCCCACTAATCGAGAGGGTAATCAAGAGTGGTTTATATTGTTTTTTTGGCGTTCGCGACGATTATTATTACGATTTAACGTTATAAACGTACGTTTTCGTTAAAATTACGTGGGTTAAAAAGAACCGCGAATAAGAAATATATACATAATTAGGAAATTTCGTTATCCCCGCGAAAGGGCATCAGAATACTTACACGGTTTCCTTGGCTGGTCTTAAGAGACGACCGACGAAGTTGCGTTAGGTTGACAGCCGGTGTAAAATGTCGGAGATGGGTGGTCCAAAACAGAAAGTAGACGGTTTGTCCCGTGTCGGACGCGCGCGTGGGCAACAGGGGAGAGGTATGAGAGGTGGACAACAAAATGCGCGTGGATGATGATTGGGCGGGTCAAGTGGAGGTCGATGACCAAGGTGATCGACATCCCGAATAGCTGGTAAAGAGGCGAGGAAGAAGTCGTAAGTCGGACGTTTATTAAGTAATTCGAACGATTTCCGTTTTATAACGTTTTTAAGACATTATAAGGAACTTACTTTCACGAATTTTTCCCGTGTTTATTTTGTGGAAGGTCCTTAATTTACGCGTATTGTTATCGTCGAAACAGACGAAACTGTTGCGCGCCTTTGTTCGACGATATTCACCGAAGGATCGCGTAGTACGCGTCGTTCGTTGATTTACGTTAATTCGGCCTCAGTTCGCGACGAATGTACGTTGGAACGGTTGTAGGGGACACTTTCGAAACGCGCTCGTCGGAACGTACCGAGACACCTTGTTTTTTGGCTTTTCTCGGCGGGGCTAAACGTTTTGTCGTTTAAACTGTTCCCGGGGACGAGCAAACAAACAATAAGCGTTTTGACGGGACACCGAATAACGACGCGCTGTAACGAAAACGCGGGTTTTGACGGGGGAAAAAAACCCATATCGCGGAGTACACGTACAATATTAATGGATTATTAATATTGTAATTGATATTCGTGGACGTACATACAGGAAACATAAATGATTTACTCGAAATTCTAGTTTTTATTTCGTTTTGTTTTTTCTCTCGTTTTTTAATAATCACATACGTAAGTACCATTATATAATCATATATATATATATCTTCAAAATCGACGTTTTATATAAATTATTATTTACAATATTTTTATAATTTTTTTTGTTTTTTCGTGTTCATAATTTGTTTCGTTTCTCTCCGTAATAATAATAATAATAATAATAATAATAATAATAATAATAATAATAATAATAATAATAATAATAATAATAATAGTAATAATAACGATAATAAACGATTATTATTATTACGTTATCGTTGCTAAAACGTTTATCTATAAAAAGTGACACTTATATATAGTAGCCTATTAAACGGCTAAAACGATTGAGCACAGAATACTCAAAACTGGTAATCTTAATTTACAAACGTTATTACTAATATGATACACGACATTATCGATTATACGTCGTAATTGTATTTACAGCGAACCGAGCGGCGCCGGTAAGGAAAACGTACACGCGGCCGGGAGTGTGCGCGCGCGCATCGGTACGCGAAAACGACGGGCAAACGAAACAAAAACCACGCGGTCGAGCCTGTGTTACGTTGTTGTATCCGCGCGACGTCGCGTCGTACGAATTTAATATTATCGCTCGGTAGTGATTTCGGTTTAAGCGGACGAACGAAATAATAACGAAATCCGGTACGCGCGCGTCCGGGGGAATTCGATACAATTACCGTGGCGGTGGTTATGGTGGTTAGAGGGGTGGGAGGAGTGTCGGACGTTTGATCGACGATCATCGCGTCGGCGCGAAAGCGGATACGAAATGTCGGCGGATTCCGTGAAAAAGACGGAGCGGGGACGACACACCGTCGTTCGTGTTACGCGCGAAGTACTGACGCGACAAATCGTGACGGCCGTCTCTCTATCCGGGAAGCGAACACGGCGGCCCCGTGGCCGTGTAAAGAGCGCCTACGAGAACACAAGGTCCGAATAATAACTATATAATTTAAATACCCTGCACAAGTCTACGAGTAAAAATAAAATACGGACGCGCGGGCGCGTACGCTAACGCCATTCAACCGCCGCCGCCTCATCAAACGCGACGGGCTCGTCCGTAAGCAACTCGAACGGCGAAACCCTCCCGAGTACGGACCCCGGGCCGAGGTGGCAGGAAGGAAATATCGGCGGCGGTTCGGCGAGTAGTCATTTCGATTCGGCCGTGGGCGCGCGGGGGGGGAGGTGTTTTATTATCGGAATTTTCGAGATACTTTCTGTGCGTGAAACGCGCCGCGTACGCTGGCGGGCCCGAAATCGAAAAAAAACTATACATCGCCCGTCGTCGTTCGGTTAAGTACGCGCGTTAACGGGCTCGGGCGATGTACGACGACGATCACCGTCGTAATTGCCCGTGTCTCTGCGTACAACGGACGTTTATTTTATACGACGATACGTCAACGGGGATGGGGTGGGCCTGGGAGAGAGTGGGCGTTGGGAGTTCACTAAAATACGAAAATAACGATTTCCCGAATCGATCTAACCGCGTAAATATAATAATAATAATATTTCCGTAAATAACGCGTTTTATAAATAAATTGAAATAACGGACAAACGTAACCACGAATACGATTTGATTATATATTTAGTTAACTCAAATTTAGAATTGTTTTTCTTTTCTCCTTAAAATAAGCGCGCGTAGTATTTTTTGGCCGTAAGGGGTTAACACACTAAACGAGACAATCGAATCCCCCTGGCGCGTTACGCGACCGACGGGTCTCGTGCCGTACGATTTTACGAATATTCCCTAGATCTCGGGGGTCCAAAAACGAACGTTCGCCCCCTCCTCCCCAAATGAAAAGTCTATATATATATACACGTAATTTTCACGGTTTTGGGCGTACAAAAAGCCGTAATTTTCGAAAATCGAAAATTACGCGAAATTTTGAGGAACCAAAGATTGGTGGAGGTGAGGACACGAGCGCGAGAGATCTATCATTCCAAAGAGTCGTTCCATTTCTCGTTCGTAAATACGGAGACGTCCGTCGCCCTTCTCCGACGATTTTCGGTTACGCGATTTACATACGTTACGCGCCGCCAGAACGAACGGCCGCGATTCCGAAAGACCAATAAACCTCGCGCGCCGTTTCAAAAGAACAGTAGCGGCCGTCCGATTGTATATAGTCGCGAACACCACACATTGTTCGTTGGCAGTTACGATATCGAGTCTGGCACGAGAGCCCGATACATTTATATAAACGTACAATCGTTTTATTACAGAACAAGACGAGTTCGCGCTATTAATTATATTATTTAAAAGTAACCCTGGTAAAGTATGTACACGAAAAGTAAAATTCATAAAATAACACAACGTATATATGTATATGTATGTATATTACACTTATCGAGCGAAAACCTAAAACGTAATGTCATAATATTCGCGTACGAGATCTACTTAAGTACGTCGAAACGCGCCCGAAGTGTGTACTATATATATATTTGTGTGTGTGATACGACGGGGTTCGTGTGTAACGCCGTTGGACGCGATTTTGTCCGGGTCGGGTCGTAATCGTCAAAAACCGCGAGTAATTCGAACGAACCGAAGTAATTTCGCTGACATTGGCCGATACGGCGGTAGCGCGTGTGAAAAACGCCACGCCGTCTTAGTTGGACGACCGGATAAATAATAGTAAGTCGGTGGTCGTCGTCAGCGAACGTTATGCGAGCGCGAAAGTATAGTACTCCTCTCGTCTCCCGCGTGTACGGTTAGGTTATGTTTGAATAATGTGGCAGTGGTGTTGGGGAGGAAAAAGTAATCTAGTACGACGCGAACATATGAAAGAAAAACCCGAACGTCGTTTGTAGGGTTACCCGTAGTTGGGGTTAGGAGAGAAAAAGAAAAAACGACGGTATCTGCGTGTCTGTTGTCGTCCGGTAACGTCGTCGTCGTCGTCGTTAGGGGGGGTATCGAGGGTCTCGAAAAAAGCGGCGACGACGAAAATATACGCGAAATACGACCTCCGCGAGTGGAGCTCGAGATTGATGTGTGTGTGTGTGTGTGTGTGTGTGTGTGTGTCAGTGGCGGGGTTAGGTAAAGGAGGGGAACGTGACGAGAGCAAAAAAAAATACACGACTAACGCGTACCGATGAAAAACGTACCGCTTCGATCGTTATTGGAAACGTACCGCTATTGTGTACGTACCGTCCCTCCCGTTGTACGGACGGTCACGAAACGCGCGTGTGTCGGTTCGTTAGTGTACCGGCGGCGAATAATATTACGGGTTATCCTCGAGGAAATTGAAATTACAGACGACGAAAATGTTGGTACGTGCGAGCAAAACGAAAACCCGCGCCGTCCGTTTATCGTTTCGGTTTTTCCGTTTTGGAAAAACGTTAAATTCCCGCGTCCGGGCGGGCGGGTTCGCAAACAACCGGTAACGAAAAACTTTTATTTTATCCGTGGCGCGATAAATTCGACGTATCGTGCCCGTCGTGTCCCCTCTAGTCGGCCACACAAATCCCGTAAACGTCGTGCGGGTAATTCCTGCGTTTCTACACCGTCGACAAAGTACGATTTTTTCGAGGGGTTCTTAACGCTATCGACAACGGTTCGGGGGGGGGGTTGTTGAAAATTTCGATTAAGTTCGACGGACTAATTGCTACGCGTCGTCGCGGCCGATTGTGTTATTGTGACGACAAAATCTCGCGCCGACGGCTCGCGGCTATCGGTGGGACGTTTTCGAGACGAAGCGAAACGGACGAGCCGTTTGGGGAAAACGACGCCGCGGTATTGCAAACGGCGACACAGCTTACGTGCGAATCACGCAAAACGGCCGATATTACGGTTATATAATCGCCGCGTACCACCTCCGGCCGTTGCGTGCCATCGAAATGCACCGATCGCGCCGTTTTTGATCCGTCGATTTCCGTTCCGTTTTGTCCCGTGACTCGCGCCGTTTTTCTATTCAAACGTACATTCGTAACTCTAACAACAATAATTCCCCATCTCCCTGCCTGATTCGTTCGTGTTATATCGTCTCCAGTGTCTCCTATACGTTTTTAATTAGTCGTCTCTAATTCGCGACGGCCCATAACTGTACTCACCCCCTCCCCTCACACACACACACATACACGTCTTAAACTTCGTGCGCGGACGTTCCAATCGCGTTTCGGCGAATGCCGTTGTTCAAAATCAACGACGGACGGAGACGAGTGGATATTTATTTGTCGACGAAATCGAAATTCGGCCATCGATTCTGGGTGACCCGACAACAACAGACAAGGTGGTAGTTATTGTTCGAATCGTCAATAGGATAAATTGACGGGGTGGGTGGAGGGGGGGGTGAATAGCGGATTGCGCGCTCGTTTTTTGCGACTCAAACGACGTGGAACAACGAAAAACGGTCGGAGGATTTTTCGATTATTCTATAATTGACGGACGAGCGGCGGAGTTTGAATAAACAACACGGACGGCGGATGACGTAAAACTGAGTAACCACGCGAACTGTGGTAATTAACGTTTTTCGTAATAAATTAATTTTTCTTTATCTTGGTGTATATATATGTGTGTGTGTATGTAACGAGTTAATTTTTGTCGATTTTGTTATCTATTCATCGAGTGTATCGTATTTATTTCGATTTTGGACAGTTCGCGTGAGGCCGTGTGTTTGTCATTATTATCCCGAGTACCTATAATTATTGATTCGGTAATTGTCGAGCTCCAACTCCCAATTTTCATTTCATCGATATTATTTGCGCCGAGATTTGTATGTATGTATATATATATTCGTTCACGTTGTCATCGCGAATAATTATCGTTAGTTTCACGGTACGCGCATTTTTATTACGAATATTTCACGACGATATATCCGAGTTACTTTCTATTAATTACGCAATTATCATTTTATTTTGTGTCGCTTTTTTACGATAAGTTTACGTAGTTTTTTCGAACGTTTGGTTCATTAATTTAGATTTTATCCGACTTATTTCAATAACAATTATAGTAATAATTTTAATAATAATAATAATAATAATAATAATAATAATAATAATAATTATAATAATAATAATAATAATAATAATAATAATAATAACATCGGCCGGGTTAATAAATAATTCTTTTTTTAACTTTTTGAAATTAAACTAACCGAATTTGTTTCGAGTTGAAGAAAGCCGAAAGTCAGGCGCACAAAATATTATTTAATTCGAGATAATTCTCGTCCATTCGACGGAATTTGAACGAAATTGATCGTTAATTTCTAATCTGAAGCGACCGTGGCGTTTTCACGTCGAATGTTCGGTACGAATTTGAGGTCCGTCCGGGATTACGATATTACGAACTTATGTCGGCGAATCCAAACGTTCGGTAAACGAAACTACGAAACGGAACTAACAATCGGTCCAGAATGAGAATAAGAACATAGAAAAACAAACGTAAACGAATACGTCGAAGTTGGAACGGGTTTATGGTAAACGTTGGGTTACGCGAATTTATCGATTTGACTCGATTAGGCGTCCGGGCTCGAACGGTAATTAACAATTAACCACGATACTACTACGGACGATAAATATCCGACGATGGCGCCGAGCAATGCCGATGATTTTTTCGACACTTCTGTCACGTGGTCAATGTTTGTTGTTGAGCGTCGTGGACGTCTCGACGGCGGTGGTCGGCACGGACGTTTTGTCTCTGTTTAGGGTGGCAACGACGACGGTGGTGGTGATGGCGTTGACGGCAACGGTGGTGGTGGTGGCTATTATGGCGGTGATGTCGCCGTTTCGTCGCCAGTAACGTGCAGACGGCGAGCGCAACGGGCTGTCGATGACCAACGGCGGCGAGTTGTGGTGGTCGTGCGCCGCCGTCGCCGATGACGACTGTCGTCGGGGAACGCCACCGCCGGCGAGGACCGCCGGCATGTCCACGCTAGCCGACTGCGCTGTTGGTCGACGAGCTTCGTAAGCCGAAAAAACAATGGACAAAAAAATAATGACCGAAATGTACGAAGAAGCGCGTATTGAACGCGCCCGTGCGCGCGTATTTTTTAATAGTACCCGCGTGAAAAAAACCAGACTGTTTCCGAAGCGTTATTACGGCAACGGTGTACACTGGCTGTGGGCTGACGATACGTTTCTTTTTTTTTCGTCCGTTTTCGGTCTTTTCTTTCTCTCCTAACGATCGCCAAATTCGTTTATATAAAACGAACGTAGTCATGTAGATTCAATGGATTTGATTTTCCGTGAATCGATTTCGAACCGCCGAGGTAAAACGACAAGACCAAAAAAAACGTCGTCGTTTTTTTTTTGAAAAATCCATTTTTAAAAATGCGCACACGCACACACGCAACGGACATTATTACGGATTTTCGCCGATTATTTAAAGTTCGCGAAAATGTCGATTTTTCTTAGCGAAATAAGTCACAAGTAGCCTTCTACCAACCCGGCGGACGCTCGGTAAAAGAAACCGACATTTTCGTAAACATCAAACAACCGCGGAAAATCGATGACTAATACAAATTGTTAATGCCAAATTTTCGTTCAGAATAGATTCGTCAAATGGCTATTTTGAATTTTACGGAAAAAAAAAATGGACGCCGCGTTCGTACCATACAAAGGCGCACACTTTAAATTGAACATTTACCGATAGAATGATTTTTGAACCGTTCCTATGTAAGAGGTTCGTAAAATTACCTCGACTAGTTTTTGTGTTTCGTTAATTTTTATGTGACTGTGATGTGTAATTTTTGCAAGAAATTGAAAAATCGCCGTATGTTTTCGACATGTGTGTAAAACCGTTTTTCCTTTTCAAACGAACGTTTGCCCGGCTTTTATGTTATAATAATGTCGAAAGCATTATACGATTAATCCATAGGCTATAGTCGTTAAGTTTTTCGTCGGTGCGTTGTTCGCGTAAAAAGCCCGACTAACGTTAATCGTCGAAGTAAATAATTTTTCTTCCTTTATTTTCGCCGAAATAACGGGCGATACTAAAAGGAGAAAAATTATTGTATTTCGCTGATGGATTCGTACGATAGAAGATGAAAAATACGGAGCACTACATTTTCCCCGTTGAAATTGTATTGTTTCGGGACGTAGGTCCATTTTTTTATTTCGAGGGAAAATACACGATCAATAGTTAATATATTTTTCGGACACTAACGTATACGCTTGAATACGAAGTTATTATATAGATTTGTCGGTGAATTGGTTTTGATTTTAGATTGAAGTTTCAAAAAAAAAAAATAACGTTGTTTTTACCGAAAAAAAGCTTTAAAAAATTATATATACCTAACACCAAAATATGCTCTCGTAAGCAAAAATCGTAAAATACGTAAAACGCAATTTCGTACTACAAGAGGTTTTTTTTAATATCGTGAACGGAATTTATATTCGACACATTTTATACGTACGTTTTACGTTATCCGGAAAGTTTTAGAAGTTGTTAAGTAGAAAAAAATCGTCGAAGACGACGCCAAATAATACCTAAATATGTGTAATTACCGTGCAAGTGTCCCATCGACTCCCGTTCACTTATTGTAAATACCGTTCCTGAGCGTATCGTGTGCGCCGTTGCATTTAAAACGCGTGGAAAAAAGTGGAACGATGTAACTACGAAAAAGTTGCGACCAATACAGACTATTCATTTTAATAACAACGTACGAGGCGTGTTCCGTTCCGGTCGATTTATAAGCGTCGTAAATAGTTGTGAACTGAAAATAGTCACGACGCATGCCTTTTAGGTCCCATCGAATAGCTTAAACACAAAACCCGCGGGCGGGGGGCGTTGTTTCGTTTCGGTTGCACCGTAAAAAGTAAGCGATCGATTGAAATACGTCGACTATCGCGTCCTAGGATTTATCGCGGCGAATAGTTTACCTCGAACAGTGGTGTACCGAACGTTGTCCGAGAAAAACCGTGTCGGAAAGAATTCGACGACAGCGGCCGGGAAAAGTGGGTGTCCGAAGTACAAGAAAACACTCGCGAACGAGCGAATATTTTGAACAGGCCTCGTATTATTATACTATTATTAGGAAGGGCGTGACGGTAACGACTAAACGTCGTGCGCGGCTGGAAACGCGACGGTTTTTCGAAGCGTCACGTCGGAAAAGCGGACGACGTGACGTTTTGAAAATAAATCGAAACGTCGATCGACGCGGGCATTTCGCACGTACCTACCGACGGGATCGAGGAGAATTTCGTTTTCGGGGACGGGGGGGAGAGGAATAACGATCCGGAACTGTGGCGCCGCCGACGACGAACGAAACGGGTGGTGGAATGATGTTAGCGGCGAATATCAAAAAATGGTCGACGAAATCAGGCGTCGAAACGTGTTTGAACGGCGCACGCATTTCGTCAAAGTCCTCCTCCCTCCACACACACATACATATACCTGACCATATCGGACACGAAACTCGTCGCTCGCAACGGCGATAATTTAAATTACTATATAATTGTCGAGCCCATGACGGGTCCGCGATGCGTACCTTTCGCTGTCGGGTGAATTACACGCGTTCCGACAGGAGGCCGGGTGGTCGGCCGATTCATAGATGCTTTCCTCACCCGTTGCCGAATGGATAGTGGTCGCCGTCGCCCGGGCGGCCGCCTGTTGGTAAGGCGAAGCGGAACCGCTGGTCGCCCTACTCGCTGGACGGTACCAGCCCCTCACGAATCTCGGTTCTTCGCACCTGCTCGACAAACCCAAAAACGAAAAATAACCAAAAACAGAAACGCCCTCCGACGACTGGCTAGTAAGAGAAGGGTTAGGTTAGGTGCGACTACGCCGAAATCGTTCGTTGTCCGACGTTTTCTCACTTCGGCGTTCGGCCGAACATCCCATCACCGTTGTTTACTTACCGAAAGAATTGGCGAAAAGTCAACGGACGTGGCGTATACACGCCTGGGATCTAAGTACAGAGTCCGTTTTGCCCCTCTCCATTTTACACACACACCTGAGTTCTTATCGTTTCCAAAAAGTGTAGTCGTGAATGTTTATTAAATACGTTTTTCGAACCGTAAATTCGTCGGTTTTTACCCCCCCGTGTATTTAAAATTCGTTTTTGTTTTCGACGTTTACGTCCGAATCAGCCCGGCCCCGATAACGACGTCGTACGTACATTCGTTATTTCGACTAAAACCCTCGCGTCTCGCTGTACCGGAATAAATTTCGTCTACGCTCCCCTTCCCGGGTAATCGTCATTGTACGATTCCGTTCGGTTTACCGTCCAGTGACCAGGTAAAACGAATGGCGATAATTACCCAGAATGCGCGTCGTGTCTATAATGCCTGTCGACTTCGGTTTCGGACATGCGGTTTTCCTCCGAACCCGACGGACTGTGCCGTACCGTGTGCTCTTGTATTTGCTTGAACAGGTCCTCGAGGTTCCGTATACGGATCGTGGACGAGGTGACTTCTTTGGCCGTCTCTTCTTCGTCCTCCAGCGCTTCAACAATAGATAAACGATTTTTTTCCCCATTATTATTCCTTCGTCACGAGAATTTACACAACGCGGACGTATCGGCTAGTCCGAAAAATAAAATAACGCTCGTAATTACCAATGTCCGATCGTCTGCTGGACCTTCGATGTGGATGCCGATGGCACGTGGGCACTTCGCTCTCGGACAGGATCGTGTGACTTTGCGGGAGTCCGTGTCCTAGCGAAAAAACCAGCCGCGTATTATTATTATTATCATTATTAAACGCCGCGCGTTTCGACCGTGGAACGTGTACATTTCGAGAGCCCACAACAACGGCGTTGTGAACCGTAGTCATTTCTCTATATCCGAACGGCAACGTAACTCTACTTACTCTCTTCGCACAGCCTTTCTTGGCTGGCCGCGTTACGGTTGTACTCCGATTCGGCCGTTTCCGTTAGGGTGCGCCACAACAAGTCTTCACTACTGGACTGGGCACCGGTCGACCGAGTGGCGGCCGTTCGAAGTTTCTCCAACAGGTCCCCGTGATAACCGTCTAACGATTTGATCTTTCGTTCCATGTCGGATATGCTTACGGATCCCGGGGCCATACCGCAACTACTTCCGCGTTCGCTCATATGGAGGTTCTCTGTAATCAGTTCCGGGGCCGTCGAGTTAAAAAACAAAAACGTTCTCCGACCGCTAGTCGCACTAAAAATAACGAGACTTTTGTCCGGTAGTCGAAGTTTTATTTCGGTCGCCGATCTAAAGTGAAGAAATACGCGCCGGACAATTACATTACGGGAATAGGTAGACAGGAGTGCGCACAAAGTTTGTTGGGACGTTTACGAATTAATGTTGTCGATGCGCCTTGGCGACGATCGTAAATTGTCGTTCGACAAGTTTGAATTCTCGAAGACGAAATTGGGGAGGCGACGCGATATCGGTGCTACAACCGGCAAAATAAAAATCATATTGGTATTGCGCTTACCTTGGATATCGTCTTCGTCGTTCGAATACAATCCCAATCTGGACAAATTGTGAGGCTTATGTTCCCTGAATAAAACCGAAAACAAAAATACACATTATAGCGGCTAAAGTATGGAAAAGAGCGTTGCTTTTATTATGTAAATTTGGAAAAATGTACTTACATAGATACACCAGAGGTGCTCGGCGACATGTGATTTGTCGAATGGAAAAGCATTTTATGCGATCCAGTTTCCGAGTGACTACGTAAAAAAAAAACAATAAACGTGCATTATTTTAATCGCGCTGTATACGATATATATAAATACGTATTAAATTCATATTACGCGTAGCGTATGAAAAAGCAATTTTCTAACATTAAAATACAGCAATTCGAGAAGATCCCCAAATCACCAACAACTGACTGAGCACGATGGGTAAACGTATTCGGGGGGAGTGTTGTGTGTAATATTATATCGTAGTATGGTGACGGCAATATTTTTTTTCTATCTGGGCGATCACGAATGACGTTGATCGTTTCGTTTTTGTCATATTTTGCACAGAGCTTAGCGGATTTTTTCACTTTCGTCGATCGGGTTCGACGGTAGTTTACGGGAAAATCGTTCATAATATTTAGTACGTTACCCCGAACCGGTGCACACAGGGCGTGGGTGTAACGAGATTGTCTATTCGGAGCGTCGCGCGGTCAGTTATGAAACCGAATGCCGCGAACGCACAGCGACGAAGCGTGCGCGTGCGAGCGAGGTTAGGTTAGGTTATTAGATTATTAGACGCCATTGGCGCGACGTTCGCGTTTTCTCGAGCGACGGAAGAGAAATGTCCGATCCGAACGAACGTCAAAATGGAAACGGACATTACTCGAGTCCGCGGGTAACCGCGCGCCGAGTGCTGACGGCGAAAACGATCGAGACCAGTTCGACGAGCGTGCGTCGATCCAAGTTTCGCGATTTCGCCGCGTTGAGTCCGCCGTTGCGGAGTGCGCCGACGAACGGCCAGTCCGATGAAAACGTTTCGCCGTATCGTAATTCGTTAGGAAAATTTACGGGGCAACGCGGCGGCGCGCCGGTTTGTACACGCCTTCCTACTCGGGTCAATAATAATACCGCGCGCGTACTGGAAATAATATTACGTAACTTGTGACGTAGACGCGATGCGGACACACAGCGTGGAAAGTAGTAGGACGGTGGGCGAAACATGTCAGCGTCGCGTCCGGCAATAAACGCGCGTCGGGTATTTCGATCGTCGCGGATTCGCCGGTACGCCACGCGCGCGCGCGCGCGTTTTGTTTTTCGCCGATGGGATTGAACGTAGCGTGTTTACACTTACTTGTACGGCGACTGATTCTCGTATTTATTCAATCGGGTCATGTTCACCATCGCCATTTCTTCGTTCGATTCCTCGGACGGCGCGTCGAATCTGGACGGTTTCGATATGGGCGTCGTGTTGATCGATTTCTGTTTGTCCGCCGTTTGTTTCTCGTTATTCCTCCTACATCGTTTTTCGTTCGTACCGAAAAACGAAAACAAATTTACGACCGCGTATCATTAACCGAATAAATATAACACACACCTACACGCACACACACACACACACACGCACGTACATATCATACACGAATAGAAAATTACGAAACACTACAAGCGAATCGATTCATGCTTACGTCGCTTACACCATGCAGTACTGCAAACTACGCGGATAGCTAATTTTAATCGGAAGAACTGTCGTTTAGTAGTCGTTAAAAGCGTATTTGTTTCTTTCGCTTCAGACGTCGGTACGAATACGTACGGTTCGAAACGGCGTGCCCGAGTTCGTTTTCGTTGTTGTTCCGCTGCTCGAACGACGGTCCGCTTTTAACGCGCGCGAACGTTCGCGGTGGGCGGGCGCCGATAACTACGAACGGCGTTTACACGAAACCAATAACGGTCGTCTCGTATATTTTTCACGGTAATCGGCACGATCGATGCGTTCCGAAAACCGCGGTAGCGGTAACGGCCTTCGCGTAATATAACGGTTATTACCAGATTAGCGCGAATGGGACGGCAGCGTTTAGTTTTTAGTAACCATATCAATTTACTCGGTTCGCGTTCGCTACTTTCGATTCGGCGCGTTTATATTCGACGTAATTACGTGCCGTAACGATTTTCGTGATTAATAACAATTAATTCCTTCCCGGGTGTTTCGAATCGGCGGCGCTACGTTTCTTGTGTCGCGCACATTCGATTTTTCGTTAACGCGTCCGTATTCGCTGTTGCGAGGTTGCGAGCTTTTGAAGCTCGAGAAAGCTCGTCAACACGACGCGTTTTTCACGGTAACTTCGGTATTTATTAGGTAACCGTATTCGGGCGTTCTATAACCATCACGAATCACCATTAGGGTTCTAGTAATCGAACGTCACGAATCAAAAGTCGTCGGAAAGAAGATGGAAATTTACGTACGTTTGCCGTTTAGAAAACGAACGCTTCAATTCCCGCGTTATTTACGAGGCGATTGAAACTACGTAAACGTATTTAAACGCGACCGCCACGATAATAATCATAATAAATAAATAATAATAATCATAATCAAATAACGACGATAACTGTAATCGACGAAAACCGAACCGGAATCAATAATCGAACGTAGACGATTGGCTCGCGGGCGTTTGAAAAATTTAAAACAACGCGGGTATATTTATTTCGCGCGGTTCTTATTTTGTATTCGCGTTTCGACAAAATCGTACCGCTTCCGGCTTCGGCTTCAGCCGTTTCCCCAAAAGAAACAAACAGCCGTCGTGATATACGAACAACAGAAAATGTGCGCGTCTCATTAAACTACAAGCGTCGCGGAACAACGCGTAACGTTTTATTTAATTATCGTCGTTTTTTCGTTTCGTTTACCTCGCCTGAACCGATTGTGTATGTAAGTTAAAAAAAAAACTGGCATGCTTAATTCGTCTAAAGTTTCGTGTGTTTTTCCGAGAAATAAAATCGTGTAACTTTTACGTTTATACGCACGTGTATACACTATACGTAGCTATATGTCCCACTAAGTTTATACAATATATGTTTTAATATGAATATATATATATATGTGTGTGTGTGTGTGTGTGTGTGTATACGCTTATATTTTTTATTTGAAATTACGAGCACAACGTTATAAGATGATCGGCTGATCCGTGCAAAGGTGAACCGCTTTTTTACACGTACAACGTTATTCTATTATCATTAACACACACACACACACATAGGTATATATACGTATATACAAATACACAAATATATGCCATTCATAATAATGTATATATATAAATGTCCAGAGCTTGTGACTAACCTGAAGCAAAAACAAGGGTTCTTTTTGTATACAATCACGTGGCGATAACACAAAGCAGAACATGTGAAAATCAGAAACACCACTCCGACAGCGGTCATGAGTATCATGACCAAGACACCGGTGTTGGTGCTGTGAGCGTTTACTATCAAACGACAACGTAACGTTCCGTACAGGCGAGGTGAAGTTGAATTCCACAATGCATAAATGCAAAACATAAAAAACAAACGTAAGCGTCGTATGATTGTTCGGAACGCCGAATTCCCTCACCCAGCCCACCCCACGAAAAAATACGACTTTATCGAAAATCGGAGGGAGATCGATTCGACGGACTCGTTGTGTGTCGAAACGTTTCGTTTTGTTTACTTAACCGCCCATTTCGGAGCAAGAACGAAAAAAGTGGCCAGGCCAGGGGGTCGTAGTAGACGTATAGAATGTGTGTGTAAAACGTAGTGTTGTGACGGGTGTGTGTGTGAGTATATTATACATTTTTCCGGTTAAACGGTATAGATCAATATGTTTCAATTCAAGTACGATGCGTGCTCGTAAAATATAACAAAAACAAATTCGCACACGTCAAACGAACAAAAACAAATACAAATTTATTAAAAACCAAAAGTAAAAAATATATTTAACAATCAAAAGTTTTAAAGGTTTTTTTTTTTTGTTTGTTAGTGATTTCGCTACCTGTAGCAAATGGCTAGGCAAGCAAAACTTATGAAGACGAATTTTACGGCGATTGATAATATCACGACCATTCCTAATGTGCTGATATGTTCTGAATGGGTGTCTGGAAATTATTGGTTAATTTTCTAATTTATTATCAACGATATCACAAATATATATATAGATTTAATAATTATAATTCTTCATCGAGACGAAACGTATTTCTTTTTTCGAGGACATACAGGTAGTCGATAAAATAATAACAATAATAATAATAATAATCGATAGATTTATCAAATCGTTCAAGCGTTTAATATTATCTAAACGTCGAATCTGTGTTGGCGTAAACTCGTTTACGTTTTTTATGATTATCGGAAACGGAATTTGTTTGCGTACATCGAAATGTTAACGTTTTGGCAAAGCGATTATATAATAAATAACGTCGCGATAATTCGCGTAGCGTACGTCGTGTATTTGTACGTTCGAATAAAAATTTAAGGGACCGCGAACGAAATGAAAATAAAATAAAATGCGAGAAATCGTACTCGATTAAATAATAAAACTTCAAACAAGTTAAGGCGGGTGATTAGTTGTATAGTGTTTTATAAATATTTGCAATAAGTCACTATTAAAATCCAACGGTCTGTAATCGAGTAAAGAAAGATTATAAAAATATGCTGGACGAACGAATTTCAGATAACCTGGTGAATCGATTTATCCGTACCATACGGAGGAAACGATAGTTTCGAACACTTATCTCGTGTTTATAACCCATTTCGTTTAAATTTGTTAAAACAGCCGGTGACGGTAATTACGTTTTTAAATAAGCACGCGGTCCAATTACGCGGTAAATTGAATCGAAGTCGTTTAATTAATTTAGATTTTCCATAGACCTCCCATCACCTATTGTGTACGCGTTCCCCCGGGCGCATCCAGCGGGAAATAGCGACGTTTCCGGTTGTGTCGTTGTACGCGAGTCTTTCAACCCCCCCTTCTCTCGGGGGAGTGTTCTTTGTGGCACTTTAGGCCGGAAACCGACGTCCGGGATTGGTCAAAGTTTGTTCGTCGTTTGTTTTCGAACTAAAGACCGCGATACGGCGGAGGAGACTACTCAGCTGGCTACGACGGATTTATACGCGGACGAACACACACACACACACACATGTAGGGTGGCGAATATATGGCGTGAATGTCGAAAAAAAATGCGATAGAGAGTAGCGAAATAGGGTTGGTATGTTCATACGTACGTGTGTCCGAGGGGCGCTACTTTTTACGTACAGAATGGTTGTCACCTGACCGAGGAAGAAGAAACCGCGGTTAGAGGTACCCGGTGGTTGTTACGGTGACGGTATCGGTCCGGTGTGTTAATACCGATGTTTACCCTCGCCCAGGGAATGTTCGGAAATCGGAAAAATTTTAAACGTGATAATATAATTGTAGGTAGTGGGTTCGTTCGTTGTAAATTATAACGAAATAAACAAACTATTTTAACGTTTAACGAAAGTATTCCTTTCATTTGGTCGATTTATTTTTTACACGAAACTATTTATAAAATTCTAATAAAATCGGCGTACGATAATATTGGCGTTTTAAAACGATTTCATTATTATGACATTCAAAAAAAGTTTGCGAATACGCTACTGGGTTAATGTATCCTAAATAGTCACGTTACGTGATCGATAACGGCGGTATCGTAGTAAAAACGACGAAAAATTCCCACGCGCGATTCCGTAAACGTTTCGTAACCGTTTTTCGTTCGCTTGTTTGTTGTACGGCAAGTGCACGGGATGGTGAGAATGAGGGGAGGACGGAGCGGCGATATTTACAGCGGATTCGCGTACGTAATGAAACGGCGCTATTGGGGCGATTTTGGTACGAGCGTTATTATCGTCGTAGTCGTTAATTTATGGATTTTCTGCGCGAATCTATTGTTGGAAAATCGACGCGGGTAGTGTGGCGGCGCGCGGCCCACGGGGAACAAATAATATCGCGAGTTCCCGCAGACGGTTAAGCAAACTGACGCCGTCAAAACGTTTTTCCGGTGTTTGCCGTCACGTACAATTTGTGTACGGTATATATAAATATATATATATATATACATATGGTATGTACGTACAAACGTTAACGCGTTGCGGAGAATCATGTGGACATTATTGTCCGCGGAAATCTGGGTTGGCAGACGGGTGGTGGGGCAGTTGGGTGGCGGATCGGAGTGGCGAAACTAGGAGGGTAAATGTTATTGTCGATTAAATCCAATCTCGGCGTTGCAAACGAATTTCGTTATAAACATTTACACAAATGTATTGTATTGTACGGCGAATATATAATTCGCGACGAGGACGTATCGCGAATTCGAACATTCGTTTATTGGAAACGCGCGGCGTCCGAGAAAATGTCCGAGAATACGTTTTGTCGCTGTGTTTGATGACGAATCCATAACGCGACGATTAAACGAACGACGCTTCGAAATTCCTCTGCCGGAAATCGAAACGCGTTCCGTACATCGCGCGTACACGAATACTCGCGTCATTTTCGATCCGTCGCAATTTCTCTAGCCACCGATTGCTCATCTCAGTACTTAGCACTCGGTTTATTTTCGGATACAAATATTTCGCGTTCGGACGTAACGGCGTTCGCGTACACTAGCCGACATTAGCACGTCGCGATTCCCATCCGAATTTCACGCAGTCGCGTAGCGTCGTACGAAAATGATTCGGGAAGAGTTTCGAACGAATCGTGGGAAATGAACGTGGAGACAACAACAATTTCACGCGCTGTACACGAGTAAAATAATCGAACGCCCGCCACGGGTTTTACGGAACCAACGAACTAACCGAACGGATTGGAGGGGGGGAGGACGTTAGTAAAAGACGTCGTTGTACATTGCCCTATTACTGTTTTGTGTAGTGTTCGAAGAAGAGACGCGTCTGTATCGAGTTTTATCGTATTTCGGTTACAATGGACGACGGGGGAAATTTTACAAGGGAAAATGTTCGAACATTTCAGATTCACACGTTTAGCGTAACGTAACGATTATTACATTACGCCCAATCGAACGATAAACACGAAAATTGTTCCTTTGTCGTCGGGTTTCATCTACCTGCTTTTAGCGACTCATCAACATTTGGTTACATATAAGTATTTTTTATACTCATATATCGTTAGGTATATGATCGATATCGAACACTATTGGCTCGTTGAAAACGCGTTTAAAGGGGAATAGACGACGTTTCGTGAAAATCGTGCCGGGATCCCATTTAACGGCCCGTGGCGCGAAAACATCGAGTCGGAGGGCGGTTCGTATCCTTATTTTCGGTTAATATTTCATTCCGAAGACGAACCAAATTGGGCTATATTGTCGCGTTCCGGTCGCGTAAACGCGAAATATAAACGAACCCGGTTACATCGAATCGGATTGAAACGTGATTAAACATATAGCCCGGTGGGTGGGCGAGGGGAAGGAGCGTTGATTCGGTATTATTAAAAACGACGCGAAACACAATTAGTGGATACATAGGACGACGTAGAAAGGGCGGTAATATAAATACTACGCCGAACGAGAGAATAATGAAAAAACAAAAACACGAAAATCCGTACGAGCTACGGTCGCGCGATTGTCGGCACGGCGTGACCGACTATTCGGGCGAAAAGCTTTTTTCGGGCGCGGGCGCGCGCGCGTGTATATGTGTATGTGGACCACTAACCGAAAATGCCGGATTCGTCCGTGCCCGCCGTGTTGGCTTTATTCACGGGACGCGGCGAACGAGAAGTACTCGCGCGGTTCGTTTCTGTGAAACGTACGCGACCGGAACGGTTTTTTAAATCGACGCGAATACGAACGGACGTTCGACGATAATTGCGGAGAACCATCGGCGCTCCCGAATCGACGGCGACCGGCGTCGTCCGTCACGGCTGAATCGCTGAATGCGTACGCGGGATTTACGGCCGTCTCAGGCGGTTACGTCACGGGACGCCGATTTGTAAAGGCGACCGTTGTTGCGCGTTGCGGCCATTGGGTCGGTCTCGGGAAGTGACGAAACCGATAAATGAACGATTAGAAAAGCGTCTGGGAAACCGCGTCGGCCGTCGGAAATTTACGTGACTTTCCCCCGTTGCCGCACGCGCGCGTTCGCGTATTGTGACAATTGTGCATTGCACTTACCGTACGGCGTCTCTTTCATGATCATCTTCTTCTCCAGGTCGTTTTTGGCCTTTTTGGCGTCTTCCGGTGACAAGGTCACGTCCGCGGACGCCGTTTGGGAAGTGGTGGGCGACATCTCGAACTGGATCGAACAATCGTTCCCCGTCCAGCCGTTATCACAGAAACACTGGTTTAAATTTGAGCAAATCTGCGGACAAAACGCGCGCGTTAGCGTCCGCGGTCTCGGGCCCGCGGCCACCGATGTCTCGTACGTCCTTACCCCGTGCGCGGAACATTCTAAAATCTTGTGATTACTAGGGCACTTGGCGTGGTTATCCACGTACGGACGCATACTCGTGCACGTTTGATTGACGCAAATCTGTTAACAGAAAATAATTACCGTCGACGAGAGCCCGTTTAATCGATCGTCGCGCCGTCGTCTTACCAAATTTTCACCGCACGGGGTCCCGTCTTGAACCAAACTGTAAATGTTCGAACTGCTCGTCGATCTGTGAACAACACGACAACACGTTGATCACGCCGTTTTTTTAAGGCGTTCTAATTCGATTCGCGCGAAGTTCGAGAGAAATATTTTTCCACTCGTCCCGTAATTCGCGCCGTTAAACCAATTACGCCGCCCGTTTTCGCCGTTACCCGAAATTCGTTACCGAAACGTCATTTCCACTACCGACAGTTTTTTTTTTTTTTTTTTTTTTTATAAAAAAA
>JAIPRN010001645.1:0-41772 GCA_025469175.1 Geopemphigus sp. TES_GeoC_2020
AAGATGTATCTGTGATAATAATATAGGGCTGATAACGCTAGGGCTGATAAGAGAGGATTGGGAGGATCGCCCTTGTCCCAGAACCGACATTTTTATTCTACTTATACACTTTAGTTATAAATATTTTCTACAACGATTATTCCCATACGACCTGTTACCCTGTTATTAGTGTTTTTTTTTTCAAATACCAAAACCGAAAAAATGACCAAAAAATTCCGATCTTTAATCATGATTATTTCCCGTGTTAAATTCCTATTCGTCAAATTGTATTTAACTATTCTCAAAATATTATGAACAGGCACCAGTACGCCCAATTTTTAAATATATTATTTACCCATTATTGGTTAATGGTAGTCTACACTCAACAAACTCTATGAACATGTAAAACGAAAATATTTACTGACGGTACAAATTCATTTACAGGTTCAAAAAATGGGTTTAAGCCAAAAGTCCGAGAAATTACGAGAAATATTATGTATAATGATTATATGATTCATAGTGAATAAGTTTAACTTCAATATATTACAGCATCAACATAATGCTTCGCGATTCTATTAATAAGCGTAATTATTACCTTAGTCAAATCAAAAGCATCGAATTTCAGAGTTTTCATAATACTATACAATGAAATTGAATACTGAATGTAAGCGATTCTAAATTAAATTAAAAACTAATCGAAAACTTCGTTTATGTTGACCATCGGATGAAAATTGAAGAATCGTATTTTATGAAAATACGTACGATGAGTTTTAGAATATGTCTGAATATTCAAATTTATCGAAACAAATTTTATGAATACTACTGTCATTTGCTTCAACGTAATCATGTGAATAGCATTTTCAGCCCTTCGTACCAAAAAATAAATGTCGATCAAAACTAAATGTATTGACACATTTATAAGCCGCAATTAAACATTGAAAACCGAATATTAAAAATATTATACGATCCAAAATTCAAAGCTACATATTTTTATTTTTTTTATTCTAGAACCATTCTTACATATTTTTTCGAAAAATAATATACGAAAATATTGTACGCTCGTCGACAGTGATTTAACGGCATCCGCGGTTGGTTATACAATTGTTGCGTATCTTTGGTTCGTACGATTATCATTCCACGCGGGTTAACGTCCGAAAACTAAAATTGAAAAAAATATATTCATATATTCTCTAGATGTTATTCCGGATTTGATTATAATCCGAGTTCTGTTTTAAACCAGCGCAATTTCCCGAATAAACTTCGGCGGAATTCGAACGAAACTTGTATACCATTCAGTACAAAATGATAACCGATTTCGTACACAAATATAAAAATGAAAAGTTCAACTGACGTTATTATTAAATTGTGTCGTTAAAATATCAAATTAATACCGTTAATTATAAATATAATAACGTTTTTAATCGACAATAATGTACATACGCGATGTACGCATTTCTCCGTAAACAATTTTTGATTACTTTACACACGTAAATATTTAGATCATGTAATATATATATATATATATAGTGTCGTACTAACGGGGAGGTGAGAGGGGGAGTTGAGGATAAAACCTCCCACAAAAACTTTTATAAAGAATTAATTTCTTTGAGATGTATATTTTTAGTCAATAACGAAAAACTAAAATATGTTTACACTTTGATACGCATTATAACATGTTAATAAAAATGAATAATCTATTAAAGTTTATATGTCTTGTATTGTTAGGGTCGTCCAATTTATTAATTTAAAAATTAACCCCTCCCTCTCCAAAATTCAGTTCTAAGTACACCATTTTATATATATATATTTGTACAAATTCTTGTCTAAAAATAATAATTGATCAAGTGTTCAACACTAATTATTCGTATGCCTAAATGTACGTTTTATGTATATTACATATTTGTACATAAACATCTTCTACCTTTGATAACAATCTTTTGATATTTTTTAAAACAAATTTACGTTTCTACTTGATACATAATTGGTTATTAACAACAGTTAAATAAAATAATTTAATTTATATAGTTCAATTCAACTTTATTTGAAGTTTCGACTGAATTAACAAAATAAGTTTTTGGATTATTATTTTTTGATAGATTTTTAAGAACACACTTTAAACATTTTTTTTACAAATACAACACATTGATTATCAAACGTTGATAATACAGAAAAATAGAAATACACTGTTATATTTTAATAATACAATTTTAACTTAACCTATTGTAATGTTGTTTTGTTCAATGGTTTTTAACACAAATTTATTGACTTCATAAAATTTATACTTCGTAAATAATTAACATCCAATGTATGGCAACAAACCAAATGGGACTATTATACAGATTATTTTAAATAAAATTCAGTGAAAATTTGTTTACAATTTATGTACAATTCAAATAAACCGATACAAACAGATCACCTACTGGCATACTTTAATATTTTATTATAATGATAAACATGACAACATTTTTTACTAATCTTCCAAAAATTCTTTTTCTAAAGCAGCGCCCAACATATTCCATTCTGAGTCGTTCATCTCATCTGGTGGGTCCACACTGTTTTCACTAATGTTACCCCATTCCACACCTAACTCATTTAAATCTTTACCTCTTCGAAATTGTTCATTTAATGATTCATTTTCATCATCAACTGTTGATTCCGAAGAACTACTTCGAAGCTTTTGTTCTTTGCTAGTACCTAAAGAATAATAAAAATATTAAATGTTATAAATACAAATTCACAAAAAGGTATTAAACGTGCCTATCAAAACTTAAAACATTTCTTTCTAGAATCTATATACTTAATTCTTGTAGATAGTTCATAGGGGAAAAAACATTTACTTGAATGTCTTAAATAACATATTAAGATTATCCCAATGGACAATAGCACACATCAAAATAAAGACAAAATAATAATTCGTAATAGTTATAATTCTATCTTCTTGAAAGCCTCAACAAAAGCCCCTACATTAAAATATTTTTTATAGTATTATTTTAATTAATCTTATTTTAAAACCTAGGAATGTAATTTAACAGAATAATTATCGATATTTGTATTTCATAAATTTACTTCAAATTAATTTTAGGCATTATCTACCTCAAACAATAATTTTAAAGAAATAAACTTTTAACCACACAGGAGGTTCACTTATGGATATATAATAATTAGATAATTTTAAATAATCTAAGACAAACAATGTCAATACTTCTGTCAAATTTTTCGAAAATTAGTTTTCTAAAGAATATCTCATTTGAAGCAATTTGTTTCATTAATTACTTTTTGGACACTATTTTCAAATCTGTTAATATATTTCCGTCATATTTTACAAAAATAATTACCTCGGCGAAATTTGTCTCCATCAACTGACGATTCTGATGAAGATTTTCGACGCTTATGTCCTCTACTAGAACCTGAAATGAGAATCATATTAATAATTAACAATAAAAATTTATAAAAATATTCCAATTTGTTATTCCCTATACTATAGTCCGCTAAATATCAACTGTGGCATGACTTATGGACAATTTGTAACATTTCATTTATTGCTTAAAATATTAAGTACGTGTTAAATTTTCATCCCATGACATTTCTAACTAGGAGTAATCTACTCATATTAAATAACATTTGTAAATAAACTCTGTCATCACAATGTACAATTACATCTGACTACATTATACAATGGTGAAAAAAATGTGGACCTAAATAATTTCAAATTTACAACGCTTTTATTATAAACATGTTTATGAAATTTTACCAAAAATTATCTGCATATCACACAACAACCAAGTATGTAATGTTGTGATACGTCCTATTCGTACAACTGTAATTTTACTAATAACTAATATTATTCGTGTATTTTAAATTTTTTAACATAGGACTGACCCAGAATTAAAGAATTGGTTAATGAATTAATAACTTTAATTGTCAAATGTCCCGAACAAAAGGGAATACATTATAAATTAAAAATCATCGAAACAATAAAAAAATAAAATATGCACAAAATAACGACAATTTAACAAGTACTGAGTTGAAATGTTATCATATCTATAACCTCCAAAAGAGTAGATTTTTGTTTTGAGATTATTAGAACTCAGCAAGGAAATTTAGGGATAAATAATTTCAAAACAAACAAAACAAAAAACTAACCGACTAAAGATTCTTCTGAACTTGAGTTTCCATCTCTTTTTGAAGTCTTATGCTCATCATCACCGTCAAAACTTTCATCGTCATCAGTCATATCTTCCACTTCTCCAGTCATACGTTTAATATCTTCATAAGTAAATGAAAGTAGTGGATTAAGAGTATCAGCAAATTTATCCTGCTCGTTAACATTAGAAGGTTGATTATTGACTTTGGGAGAAGGTGGTGAATGTTCTGGACTGCCACAATGTGCAGGTGGGTCACGACTAGAAGAACCACCACAACCTTCTGATCGAAGAGGAAATAATCTTTCTTCAACATGTTCCCAACGTTCAGCACATAGCCACAACCATTCTGGTGTTACTGTTATGATATCAGAACGTTTACGGGCAGCACTAGCTTTAAGAGTACCCTGACGAATAGCAACCAAATGAGTTGTATCAGGCTCAATATTTTCTGTGACTTCTGCACCTAATAATTGAGCAACTTTATAAGCTCGACTTTCGGTTAATGGTACAGGAGTAGGTACCAATCCACTAAATACTAGCTTTTTACCAGCTAATATTTTTGAACGATATGTTGGTATAATACGCTTCATGTCAGGAACTTCAGCATTCTTTCCATATACCTCACATTTCTGATCAAATTCTTTGAAGTATTCTTTATGCAAATTTTTTAATATATCTTCCAAATACAACAGATAATCATCTTCTTCTTCAACTTCAACTTGATCATTATCACTACTGATAATTATTACCTCATTTTTATTTTTTTCTTCAGAATTTGATACATTTTGAGAATCATCATCAGACAAAACTTCTCCATCTTCTATTTGTGTATCATCTTTAATTTTATCTTTCTTTTTAACAGTAATACCTGTTTAAAAAAAGTTTATTTTATTGAAAAAGTAACTAATTGACAAATTAATACAAAATGTACACCTCTAATATATTTAGAATAAGTAAAAATATAAACATTAATTATTTTTTATTTAAATTACCTTGGACCAAATGAGTAAAATCCACTCTATTATCCTGTTGTGAAGAATTATCACAATTCTTTTGTAAATTTGGAGGTGCATTTATATCACCGGTATGTTGAAAAAAATGATACGGCTTGACATGTATCAAATTTAATGCATAGTCCCAAACATCTTCCCGATCATCAATTATGCACACCATATTATCACCACATGGAAACAATCCTCTAAAATAAATATATTAAGAAAAATAAATTATTTATTAAATAATAATAAGAAAACGAAAAAGTAAACCATCACTTTGATAAATAAAATAATTTATGATCAACATAAATAATGAAGAAAATACTTAAGCATTAAAGGTTTATTTATAATTATTAGGTTTTTTTTATTTGATCATTTAGAATAAAATATACAGAATTATATTAAAAGTTTAAAAGTCGTAAAACATAAAATTATCAATGTAATATAACAAATATAAAATATTTAAAAAGTAAATAAACATACTTAAGATTTCCTGTTTTACTATTTGGATTAAAACATTCATCCCGTGATAAAACTCGATGAGAAAACAATTTTCCTTTTGGATCTAAAATACTAGTTATAGTATGAGCATAATTTCGTGCGCCAAATGTACATATATGAAGTTCGTACAATTCACTAATAGAAGATAAAAATTTATATGTTCCAGGTCTAAGTCTTGTATGATACCAAGGCGAACTGGGTCCATATAATTGAAAATGATGAATATCCTGAAAAAATATACAAGTTATTATAAACTTCAAACTACTTAAACACATTAAACATACTTTGATATTATTAGGAATGTTATCATTTGTTGTGTGTATAAGTGTTTGATCCAAATCTACGAGTAACACCAATTTTCTATCATCAAGCAATCGTTTTTCATCAGCTTTACCCAACAACAATGCACTCTAAACATAAATAATAAACATTAAAACGTTCGTATTTTATATCAGATATATAAAATATAATATACCTGCTCGCTGACTTTAAGATCAGGTACACTGTGTATCATAGAAACAGATGCAGTTGGCTTAGATGCATTATCAATTCTTAAATCAGCACCACAATCTGCACATAAATCACTAACTACTGTACTATGGCTGCATCCAGGCTCTAATTCAAACACTGGATACCTAAAACATGTAAAAACAAAAAGATTAAACAAGTGGATAATTTAATACAAAATACGTTTCAAATATCAATAAACGTGATTTTCTACAAATAATTTGTAAAAAATCTAATTGTAATAACAATACCCAGCAGGAACTTCTTGACCTTCATGTATCAAAATTTTCTTAACAACACCAACATGATTCGTACGAAAACTTTTACGATCTTTTTCACCATTCTCTTGATAAAGAAGCACGACAACAGTACTGTTTACCAAAGTGCCTTCTTTTACACGCCATTTTATAAGTGTCACTTTTTTATTAGACGTCGGAAGTTTCACAAAAATCTTTTCTGACATCATCTCTATTAATTTGATTCATTCAAACGCTATAATAATAATAACACCTATTAAATGTAAACGGTTTATTATCGAGAACAAATGTATTGATTCAAAAATATATAAAAGTGCAATAATAAAGCTTCGTACTTCATATCTAAAAAAAATAAACCCTCGTTAATATTCTAAAACTTCGGTTGAAAACGCTTACGATTTATTTAACACAATTTATTATAGTCAAAGAACAATTATTGCATTAATTACTAAAGTAAACGAAAACAAAATTTAACAGTTATGATAAGAATTAAAGATTCAAAAATTTAATAAAAAATACTAGAAATTTATTATTGATATAAATCCGAAGCTTACTAGTGATAAGCTGAATATTTCGCGGCCATATTTTAGGAGGTATAAAAACAGGGGAACATAACCAACGTTAACGTATCAAGAAGTTACACACCGAATGATCGTTGTGTTTCGTACGGTGCGCCTTGTCGAATTTACCTATGTATATTGATAAAACTCGTTTCATATTTGTTTACTTTGTTTATTAACAATTAAAAAAAAAACGAAATTTTATTTTTAATTTGATCGTACGATTTTATTATATTTATGTAATATATTGTAAAGATCATAATGTATTAGCCAATAAATTTATTTTCTCATAGTTTTTAAAATATTGATTAATAAAATATTTAACTATGTTGGTTGAATTTGTAAAATAACGTGTTGAACGATAAAAGAGAAATCTGCCGACAAATTGACTTAATAATAACGTGAAACATACTATACGATCAACATTCCGTTAAAAAATATTAAATAAATAACAATAAAAATCGGCCATTTATTTATAATAGTCTGTTAATCATCTAGTAATTAATATCATACAAGGTACCAGGGATCATTCGTGAGTAGTCGAAGATTTATTGCTTGAAATGATTGGAATAAGTTAAGGTTTGAAGTTTTTGTAGTTCCCCAAAATTGGACATATACATAGCAGAACATATCGATTGTTCATAAATTATTATTTTGTTGTTGAGATATTTGATTGGACATGTTGCTTTAATTTGTAAAGTCTGAGGTTTAATGATTTTCTTTTTTTCTTTTATGTGAGTTACCTAGGTTAGCCTTTTGTCAAGGTGGAGACCTAAGTACTTGACAGAAATATCCATCGGGATTATTTTGTTATTAAGGAAAATGGGAAGAATATTTTTTGGACTGAAGGTAGAAGTAATATGAGTGGATTTAATTTAATTAATTTTTTTATTTTCCATAATTTACCCCATTCTTGGATTTTTGTTAGATGGTTTTGGAGATTTTTTATCGCTGAATTAATATCGGAGTTGGTTGAGATTATTGCTGTATTGTCTGCAAATGTAGCAAGCATAGTGTTACTGGATTGTAGTAGATATGTCGTGTAAAGGTAATAAAATCGGAACAAGGATACTGCTTTGAGAAACACCTACTTTTAAAGAATGAATATCAGAATATTCATCTTCACAATGTACAACAAAAGAGCAATTTATGAAAAAAGATTTGAGAATAAGGTATATTGGAAAGGGTAAGAAGAGAAGTTTGTACATTAGACCTTTGTGCCAAACACGATCAAATGCCTGAGCGACATTGAGAAACATCCCAGAATACAGTTATTTTTCGAGGGAAGAGGTGATACTATCAATTAACCTATGCAGTTGATGGAAAAAAAGAGTGCTTGTTTCTAAAGCCAAATTGCACATTTGGAATAATTTTTTTTCATTTAGTAAAGGATTTATTCTTTTTAGGATAATTTTTTCAAGGATTTTAAATAAAGTTAAGAGGACGCTTATAGGTCTATAAGAAGAAGTTTCAGATGATTTACCCGGTTTGTGAATACGAATCATAATCGAATGTTTCCAAGTGGGTAAGATATGAGATAGCTAAAAAATATTATTATAAATGTAAGTGAGTAAAATGATTACTTTCTTAAGCAGTTTTTTGATGATTTTATTTGTTATTGGATCATGACCAAGAAATTTGTTATTTTTTAAATTTTCGATAATATTTAGGACTTCAGAAGGAGAGGTACGGTTTGTAAGACGACACATTGGTAAGGAATTGAGTAATGAGACTTCAACATATTAATCATATCTGGATGAGGTGTGAATCTATTTTTGAGGTCTATTGCGAGTAAATTTGCTTTATCTAAATTCGATGAGGCTAGGAAATTGTCAGGCTGTGACAAAAGTGGTATTTTATTTCTTTCCTTTAGGATATTTTTAGTAGTTTTCCAAAGTGAATTATTAGAATATGTGAGAGATTGTAAGTAATCATGATATTTTTCAGAATTGTATTTTCTAAGAACATTTTAAGTAAGTTTTAGTAAAGATAATACTTTGGTAGGGTGAGTAGTACTAAAATAAGTTTGAAATGAATTGAGTGCTGCATTTTGGATAATAGTCGTATAACAGCAGTATCTAAGTCTGTTGGTGTTTTTAGTGGTATATTCAATGAAATTAAATTGTCTATAGTGTAACTAAATTTTTTCCCATTTATTTTACTTAGATATATGGTTGGGTAGTTTTTTGTAATAAGTAAAGAGTTATTTAATGTTAGGAGTATAGGCATATGATCAGAAGAGAGATTTGAAAAGTTTGAAATAGTGTGGTTAATATGGCTAAGTAAAGTAATAATGAAGAATTCGAACATATCTGGCCATCTGTTGGCATGTGAAAGCCAGTATATAAAGTATAGGGAGAGATTATTTTTAGGTTGTGGTTAAGTAACAAGTTATTAAGGGTGTGACCTCTGGTACTAGATGAGCCAAAACCCCACTGAGGGTGTTTTAAATTAAAATCACCTCCTACTAACAAATTATTGCTGAGAGTTAAAGTAGTGGAAAAATTCATTAGTGTTTATTTTTGTGCCAGGACGAAAGTAAGCAAAGAAGATAGTGGATGGAATGTGATTTAAAGTTAGTGCAATATGTGTAGCTTGTATACAATTATTTTAGTATGGAGGAAGTATTGTGTGCTTAATATTTGATTTTATTAATATTGCTAAGCCAGCTTATATTGAACCATCAAGGTGATCATAATGATACGTTAGGTAACTAAGTAATTTAAATGAAGAATTTGGTGTTAAGTGAGTTCCGCTAATAAGTAAAATATTAATAAAGTTTATTAAAAGGAAAGCGGAGAATTCGTTTTTTTTTTTTTGGTGAACTAATCCATTGGCATTCCATAGGAGAATTAAGATCGGGTGGAGGATATTATTTGGTCTATTTACCATTGTTGCAATAATTTCTCGATGAAAGTAGTAAGTAGAGAGATCAAAAGATTAATAGTTGCTTGAAAATTGTTAAGAAAGATCTCCATTTGATGGGCTAGGATGGCAGGGTTTGGAGTGGAAATAGGAGGATTATCCGGAAATAAGGAATCGTTAATTGTTGTTTGAGCGTAGGACTTTTTTGAAAGAAAAATAATTTATATTGGAAATAGTGTTTACTTAGATGGATTTTATATTTGTGTTTATATTATTAGATATAATCTGATTTGTGATTGTCTTCTTAGAATTGTAGGAAGTTTAAATTTGTTTAAAGGCAGAACAGCCCCTGTAATTGGCTGAGTGATCTTCATTACAAAGAGCACATTTGGTAGACAAACTAGCAGGTTTTTGGTTGCTATCTGAGGTGTAAGAATCTCCGCAGCGAACACATTTTAGCAGGTGATTACAATAAGATTTTGTATGGCCAAAACTTTGACAACTGAGACATTAAATTGGTTAGCGATTTGCTCGGGACTCTTCAATTTGTATTTTTGTGTAGTATAGGTGGTCAATATTAAAAATATCCTTATTATTAATAGCAGGCTCCTGATGAATGAAGAATAGTGGAAGAGATTGTTTGGTAATATGCTGAAGAACATTACGAGGTGTATGCCCAAAGATTGAAAGTTCTTTTTTTATTTCAGAAATTAGAATTGAATGGAGATTCCTAATAACTATTCTAAATGCTTTTTCTTGTTTAAGTTGGTATATATGGAAATCAGCTTTATTTGATTAGAGAAATTTAATAACAGAACAGTATAATTCTGCAGAGCTAGTTGATAGTTTGATACCATTTATGGAGATTTTGCATAAGAAAGGTTCGCCTTTTATTATATCCTTGATATTATCACAGAAAACCTTGTAATCATTTATCGCACGAATAAATATAGATGGTGGAAATTTGATATGGGTAGAGGGAAATTCATTCAATATTTGTTCTTAGTCCATATCTATAGGCTCTTTAATTGGATCTGAGAATATTGAGAAACAAATTTTTTATTTTTATTATTATTTGATGAGTTAGGTGATATGTTAGGCAAATTTAATCGTTTGGATCCAGTATGGGTGTTTCAGTCATCACTGGCATTTAAATCAACAGATTGATTTGGTGAAACAATTAGTACACTCCATACACATGATTTGGAAATAATTAGAAGAGAGACGACCAATTTAGTTTTGTCTGAAGGCATGATGGATTGTTACTTATTTTTTGTGTTTGTCGCAAGCCAATAAGACCAACTGACCAATATAGACAGCATGCAACCGCCAAAGCAGATAATGATATTCTTTATAATATGCGAGTTAATGAATATTAATTTACCAACATTGAAAATCGAAATAACTTTAGCTGAAAGATGTGGTAACTGGGTTGATTGAGTAAAGTTTTTTTAAAGAAGAAACAAATTTTTAAATGGAAAAAATCGCTAGATATTTTAAAAGTATTAGAAAAAATACTAATAAGAATAATAGCGTGTGACGTTTCATGGTCGATAATCGCTACGAAAGTTAAAAACATATGTGAAATGTATTTCGATAATAATTATCGAATATCAAATTTAAATTAATTTAACCACAACGATTATAAAGAAAATGAAAGAATTGCGATGGTTAATTAACATATTAATAAAATTGTTTACAAATCAATTATAAAACTATAGTACCTGAATAAATTGTTCGGAAGTGTTTCCATTACAGAATATTCAAAACTTAAATAATTAGTTAATATTTTATCTATATGTGTATGTATATATATATATATATATATATATATATATTAGGGTGGCCTTTAGCTTACTCGTGTAAATTTTTGTTTTTATTACATTGTTTGCAGCACCCCCCCTCCCCACAATTTTTTGTTATACCCATAAAAATAATAACTAAAATTTGAAAACAATCATTCAATTTTAAGCCGTGCTCCCAGGCACGTGAAGTTTTAGTAGTTTTAAAATATTTTACAAAAAAATCTAAACATTGTGCTATAATTTGTTTTTCAACTAAAAATCTTTAAACAATAAATATCAGATAGAAATTTCAAAAATGCCGCTTTTGACTATATTACATTATTAATTAATAATATAGTTGAAATGTTAAATAAAAAATAAGTAAAAGTTCAAAAAATCTGGTTAAATGGTATTTTTTTGTTTTATTATTTATACTGGCCAAACAATTAAAAATACGATAAGATTACATATATGCAATATTATTTTAAATTAAATTTTCTAAATTATTCATTAAAACAATACCTAACACAAATCATTCAAAATTTTAAGTCGATCCATCAATGTTAATTCATCTTTATAAATTTAAAATACAATAAAAATAATGTGTCATAAATTCGTTTTATTTCTTATTTTAATAATTGTTTAATTTGATTTTTTTCTTTTGCTGCAAGTTCCGTTATATCTGTAAAATTCTAGTTATTCCTGTTTCAGAAAATGCCACAATAAATAAACAGGCAAAAGTTATTTATAAAACTTTAATGAAATGAAATATTCAAAAATTAGTTAAAGCGCTGACATTTGATACATCTGCAGTTAATAGTGGTCGAATGTGTGGTACATGTGTATTGTTAGAAAGACTTAGGAAAAAATGTATTTTATTTACCTCGCAGACATATTAATGAGATAATTCTACGAAATATTTTTGATAAAATATTAAATAAATCATCAGGGTAAGACGTTCCTATATTCAAACGATTTAAGCACTCGGAATAAAATAAACAAAGAACATTTTCTCTAATTATTTTAGATAAACAAATTAATGAAATTATTAAGCCACATTCAACAAGAATTTTAGACTTTGTAAAAGAATATTTGAAAATTTCACAACCTCGAAATGATTACAAGGAGTTACGAAAGTTAACAATGATTTTTCTTAATATTAAATAATACGACACTTCCACACCCTTACCGCAATTAATCATGCAAGGTGGATGGCAAAAGCCATTTATTGCCTTAAAATATACATGTTTCGTAATCAATTTGAATATATCATAATTGAAGAAGACGGACTTCGTGATATCTGTATATTTATAGTTACAATTTATATTGAAGCATGGTTCAAAGGGCCTTCCACTGCAGCAGCGCCATATCAAGATTTAATATTTATACAAAAATTGTGCAATTATAGCTTAATTGATATAAATACATTTCAAGTAGCACTATGTAAATTTCGAAATCATTTTTTTGTAACTTCCGAAGCAGTTGCATTGATATTTTTTAATAAAAATATATCATTAGCTTCAGAAAGAAAAATTATTATCAATTTAAATAACAAAATAGATTCAGATGAAAAAATAAAACGAATAAATTTAAAATAATCTGAAATTCCAAAATTTGTAAAACACGAAATTAAATTTTTCGTCTCAAGCAAAACTCTAAATTTTTTCAAAATATATAACTTGAATTCTGAATTTTTATTAAATGACTTAGCTTGAAGTAAAAATTTATCTTTTCAAAATGCGTATCAAGTGGTCTCTAAGCTCCGAATTGTCAACGATACAATTGAGAGAGGAATAAAGTTGATGGAAGATAACAATTCGATATTCACCAACGAGGAACAAAAGCAATTCGTACTACAAATTGTGAGTGATTACAGAAAAAATTTCCTAACTGTAAAAAAGAAACAAAAAAAATTGTAATTAAACATAGAAGTACATAATTTGTTGTTATAATTATTTAATAATAAATATATATTACAGTTTTAATGAAATGTTTAAACATACAAAGACCCATTCGTCAATAATTTATTTACGTAATTAACAAAGTAAAAATATTTTAAAAAAACACTAATGGATCGACTTAAAATTTTGCGTGATTTATGTTTTAAGTATTAATTTTAATCAATATTTTAGAAAATTTAATTAAAAATAATATTGTACATACGTAATTTTTTTGTATTTTGAACCGTTCGACTAGTATAAATAATAAAACAATCAAAAATTACCATTTAATCGAATTTTTTGAGCTTTTACTAATTTTTTACTTAAAGTTGTAACCATATCAATAATTAATAATGTCATGATTAATAATAATATTTTTTAAATCCTCATTAATTTTTATCTAAAATTTGTTATTTAAAGATTTTTGGTTGAAAAAAAAATTATAGCACAATGTTTAGATTTTTTCGTAAAATATTACAAAACTCCTAAAACTACAATGTGTCCGAAGGCACGGCTTAAAATTGAACGATTGATTTCAAATTTTACAGTTAGTATTTTTTTGAGTATTAACAAAAAATGTGGGGGTGCCGCAAAGAAAATTTAAACATTTTTTAAGGGCCACCCTAATATATAGATATGTATATGTGTGTGTGTATGTCAAGTGTGTAATTATAATGTGCTAACTGTAATTGCTTCGATTTTATTTCACAGTTGGCAATTTGCAAATTTGCATTAACACAAATTCTAAATGAATAAGACGAATAATTTATTACTTTATAACTTCATACCAAATTATTAAAATAAAAACGTCAAATATTCCTAACTTTTACAGTAAACAAATAGGAAAATCTAATATATATATCGGACAATATTCACTAAATTTACATACTAATAATATATCTAATTAAATAAAACCTTACTTGTTTTTTATATTAACGGCAAGTTAATAATCCATCGTTACGGTTGGTCAAATGTTGATAACGTAATAGCGTTCAATGCAGCCCGTTATCACTTTTGAATTTTGTCCGTTTTACATTCGTAAATTATCCCTTATATTCTTTCAACTGTATAATGCTTTTCCACGTTAAGTCCGCAACTTAAGTCAATTAGTTTTTGAACATTTCAAACGTTTTTAATTACAGGTTTTATTGTGTTTGGAACTTTACACATTATATCTACGCGACAATTATGGAAATTGACGAAGACATCAGCGATATAGAAATGGGTAAGTGTAGAATTACTGGGACGATACTATTATTAATGTTCACAAAATAAAGTATTTTTATGACGTTTTAATGTTTATGTTTATTCTGTACATTTATTTACAATAATTAATATTTATTTAATGAACAATATTTGGAAACTTTCATTTTACCAATTTTCTACGTATTGAGCACTTATTTTAAAATTTCACAATCATATGTTCTCTATTTACGTTTTAATTAATTATTTATGGTCTTTTACTTATTATTATTATTTTATGTACATTTTTAGACGCACCAAAAGAATACAACAAATCATTTGGAGACTTGTCTTGTATAACTACAGGTTAGTTATTATGTTAAGAATTTATCTCACGATTAGGGACAGATGAAGATTTAAATATATATTACCTCCATTTTATATCTGTATAGTAATATGTATATCGTATATGTAAAAGGTTAAAATTAAGCAACATAACTTATAAAATTTACTCAATTAAAATATAAACCCATAGTAAAGATTGAAAATCTAGTGACAATTAATTGGCTTCGCATATTTCTTACCATAATATACTTAATAAGCTCTACTTATTTGTTATGTTACTTCAAATTTAATATTTAATTTGTTATTAGTTATTGTTTATAACATTGAGTCATATAAAAGAAGAAAAAACAACAGCTTGACTGGCTGCTAAAGTTTATTTGATGTATGTGAAACAATAACTCCTAATTATCCCTGGTATAACACAATTCATAATATGAAGAAATTGATTAAAGAAAACATTATTTAGTGTCAATTACATTTAGAATTTTCAACTAGAAGTATCCGTTTAAAAATAATTAAAATATAACCAAAATTGTAATCCTTAATATGTGCTTTCTGTTTTATGTTATATACTGTAGCTTACTTAATTATACCTTAATCCAAGTCCATATATTTATTATTACTTAACATTAAATATATTATTTCGTTGTTTTAGACGGTAATGGAATAGAAAGTAGAGATGGAAATTCACATGAAATTGAAACTGATGAATCGTCTCAAGAAGGTTGGTATTATTATATTGTATTAGTATCCATAATATATCAATGTATAATTATTTCTTATTTGATTTATTAAGACTAAAAGATATTTAAAAATGAAAAATTATTGAATTCTTTGAAATAGTTAGCACATTTATCAGAAAGAGTATTTTATAGGTAAATAAAATTATTTGATGCACTGGTAAATATAAATTATATTTATCAATATATAATTATAAATATTTTTTACACGCTTAAAAATTATTGATTTTTTAACTTAATAAAATTTTTAAATTAAGTGTAAAACTCAGAATTTAACATAGTCTAGAATAGAATTTCCCTTGTTTACTTTTTACCTCTCAAAATTATATATATATATATTTTTTTCAAATTACATAAACTTGGTTAAGGAATACTTCTCAATTTTATATTAGTAAAAAAGTCAACAACTTAAAAAACGATTTTCAAGTATACAAATAGTTTTTCTGACTATATTAATTATATATATATTTTTTTTTATTTAAAAAGCTATATACAAGCAGTACATTTAAGCTTAACATTTAAAAGTGGTAAAGAACAATTGATATATAATTACAGATTACAGTTACAGTTTGATTAGCTCTTTGTGTTATAACTATTCTATTTATCACTTCCCTTTTAAATTCTAAATTTAACACAGTGCTATAAGGTTTATATATAGTATAAAATTATAAATTTTGTTTGATTAATGGTTAATTATAATAAATCGATTTCAATTAAACTAAATACTTAATAGATTGACCCATTTTTAATATTTATTAATTATTTTGATGTTTGTTGGGGGGAGGGGGGTACATTATTGATCATTCAATTTATTGAATATTATTTTTATTATTTTATTTATATTATAATTTCAATATCCGAATTAGTTGCAGATTCTTCTCATGATCCAACTTCTCTTATAGAAGTATCTGACATACTTGGTAAAACTATTGTATAATTAAATTTGATATAATAATAATAATGTATGTTAATGTTATTTTATATTTTAGGTCTTGTTGGTAAAAAGTGGTTGATATTGCGTGTTTCACCATTATGGAATTTTAATTTTAATAAGAACCATTTAAATTTATTATCCAAGCAATTACAAATTTTTTTAATGAAACATAATAAAAATTCCAAGAGTCAAAAGAATTCTTTCCTACAAATTTCTGTGGAAATGGAAGCAAAAGAAGCTCATCATGAATACATAGCATTAATGGTAAATAAACTGTATAATTGTAACATTAAACTGCAGTTTAATTTTAGCTACAAATAATTGTTTAAAAAACAAACATTTATACTTTAAAAATGAACGTTAATTTTTACCTAATTATAATTAAATTTATTTATGGATCATTTTTCTATAATACTGTAAATATAGAAAGTATGTAAGTACATATATTTTAGTGTGGTAATCATTTAAAATCTACACAAGTTACTCAAATTTAATCATCAAGTTATGTGTTACAGTTACTATCAATATAAATTTACATATGAATATAATAAGAAAATATTGAAGATATTTTACTTTTAAGGATTAAGTTAATTTATTTACCATTTTCTGTAGATTTAGTTTATGGTTTGTAATAATTTAATTATTGATTAAAAATTCAGTAAAAGATATAGGCTTTGATAGTTTTTCATCTGTAAATAAATTTCTCTGTTTATCACAAATTTGATATAGTAAAGTCAACTTACATTAAGTAATACTAAAATGTTAAACTATTAATATTTCTTAAAAATATATATTTTCTTCTTAGTCTTCAATCTCTCAATTAACTGCATTTTTCTGTATTCTGTCAAAACTTAAATCTTTTAACTCTTGAAACTTCATTCCCATGCCCTTAAGAATTAACAGTACATGTTTCATCATTGGTTTTCTTTCAGTTTTACTCTTTGTATGACCTTTAATAATCAACTTCAACAAACTATTATAGCTCATAGCTAATATGTGACTATTATTTAAAATTTGCTATAATTATTTCTTATATAGTTTATAAAATTAAATACTTATATTCAATCAAATATTATTAAAGCAAAGTAATAATTGATTATAAAATCCATAATAGAGATAGCGTTATACTATTTATGATTAAAAAATGTTAAATTATTAAAAGATGAAAAGCATAATTATGATTTACATAGGTATACAAAATATGTATATCTTCAAGTTAAACCCACATGAAAATGTCATTTGATCATAAAACATGAAACTAACAAAAAATAGTATATTATAAATAAGACTAAAACCATAAATTGTTCATTATATATAAAAATTACAAAAATAGTATTAGTTTATATTTTACAGAATTCATTGACATGATTATAATTAATTTTTATTACAGATCCAGGTCATTAATAATGAAACTAACACTCAACTTTATACTGGTTTGTTATTAAAATCACCAAACTATACAGAAGAATATAATAAAAGTAATTTATCTGATATGCCTGTGTTAATGGTACAAGGAAATAAATCAATGATTATGTTTGTACATAATTGGCTAACTGATTGTTTTGATTGTGTCATTCGGCCCTATGAATTTGCACTATATCAATTTCTATGGCTTATTGCTATATCAATGGGCGATGCAGGACAATCATACAATGAAGTTATTTTATATCATTATTTATATAAATATGAATTTACAAAAGGTCAAATGGATGTAAAAGTTTTTATTGAATCAGAGTTTCTTCGATCAATTTTAACTAAGTAATCAAAAATTATATATTAATTATTTATCATAGTATTATTTTGCACTGTAAATTAGATAAATTTAATGCCATTTCATTTAATTTCACAGACTCTCATTAAATCAGTCAGAATCTGAAGGTACTTCATTTTGTTATTCAGATTTGATTAAAATTCAATCTGAAATTGATGATTATTTTAACACAACAAGTGGAATAAACACTTCAAAATTACAGTTAAAAGCATTTAAAGCTCCCAAAGTAGCTTCATTAAATGTTTCTGGAAAAGTATGTTATTTCATTGATTAATTAAAAACTTAATGTAGTTATAATCTAATTTACTCTTAATGTGTAATACAACAAACATATTGAATTTAAATTAAATTTAGAGTTTAAACTTTAAATATATCTGGTACAAAAATAACGTTTTTAAAGGATTTTTATTTTTAGCTTCTAATAAAACTATAATAGTTAACTAATTATAAATGAAAAGAAAGAAAAACAAACTACTATTTAAATAACAAAACCTGCTACTAAAATAAATAATTAACCATTTTTATAACACGTTCGCAATGAGATTAAAGAATGAAAGGAAAATCAAGAGGGATGCCAAGGGATTTAAGAGGATTGAACAGGATTGCATGTTTCGTAGATAAGGAAGGATAATGAAAAAGGATGTGGGAGATCGCAGATGATTTTGTTAGGATGAAGCGAACAGTAGAGGTAATCTACTGGTAATCTTTATAGGCATATTATAGCAAAGAATAGCCTGTGTGTAGATGGTTAAATTTTATTATAAAGAATGTAGGAAAGATCAAATCTCTTTATCGAATATTTTACTATTAAGGTAGATACTTCTTATCAATTTTAACCAATGTTTTAATTTTTAATATTTTGCTATACTGTTAAATGATGAAAACAGTATATGCAGTTATGGGCCATTAACAAATTAAATATTTATACATTTTTTCAGATGCAAGTTTGGTCATCTTGTCTAATGGATTTAATATTAAAATTTCTCATGGAATTGGAAAAAAAATAAATGTTTATTTTAAAACATTTACAAATTAAATATAATTACCCTTTGTTATGAATTTTAGCATATATCATGTGTAAATATAATATATATATATATAATATTAATAAACAGTATTTCATATATAATAAACCAAATATATTTTAATGAAAAATTTTTATTTTTGTCAGTGTTATTAACAAGACCTACAATTAATAACCATTTTTTCTGATTAAATTATAGTGCCTAATAGTTTAAAAATCACTGATTTAGAAGTATAACAATATTATAGTCAGTGGCAGAGAGGTTTTATTTCCTCTTTCCAAAAATGTTTTTTCTGTTTAATCATTTAGTTTGTAAATAGTTATAGTAAGTAATTGCTAGATCACACTATACTAAATTACGAAGATTACAGAATTTATAAATTATGATAATTATGAAAATGTAGAATGTTATATAATAAGTTTCACAAGGGTCTTGCTGCAATTTTAGAAGAGAACTATTTATATAATGTAATTGCATTTTTCTTATGACGGCATATTAAATTTGTTAATAAATTCACTTGTTTTTTAATTTATTTGTGTTACTATTATACGAATAAACACAATATTGCAGACCCTTTTATCATAAGAAAAATTATACGTGTGTGTGTGTATATATATACATAGATAGTACAACTAAAAATAGTAATATAAGACATTTTTCTCTTCATAAAAAAATTGTCTATAGCACTTAGATTAAATACCATAATTTAAATAGCTTGCATTCCTCATTTCTTAATACAAAAACCAATTTTAATATATTATAAAAATATTTTGAATGTTATTTTAATATATTCTTTCATCATCATCATTATCATCTCCCTCATCTTTATCCCATCTATTTAGAATCAGCCACCATCCTAAACCTACATTTGGCCCGATCTCCCACATCCTCCACACACACACACACACACACTAACAGTCCTCATATCCTTCTCAATTTTATTCAATCACTTCTTCTTTGGTCTTACCCTTCCTCTTCTTTCCACACTCAATTTCATAACTGTTCTTATTGCTTTCGAATCTTCTCTCCTCATAATATGCCCAAACCATCTAAGTCTATTCTTCCTCATTTTATCCATAATCAACGCTATTATATTCTTTAAAATATTATAAAAATAATAAACATTTTAATTAAATTAAAATATAAAGACCAAGATTTATTGTGACTAATAAATCCATTAATCAAATAAAATATGATTAATGAGGCATATTAAATTATAAGATCTAGGGTAATTAAAGGATTAACAATATATTATCCAATATTTACACAAATGTTTTTCTTTTTTAAAATATTTAGGATTATAAATGTTAAAACCATAATAATAACACATGCATTCAGTATTAAAATGTATATTTTGAATTTAAAAATCAAATAAATTATTGGCAAAAATGTAATTATTAAAATTGCAATGCCAACAAAAGTTATGTCACATTAGCAATTTCATTAGTTAATTAGTATAAAACATTTATTTTTGACAAATGAAATCTATTTACTGCACACTAACTTTCAATACTGATTGCATTTATTAATTATAAATATATAATAAAACAATTGTAATCTAACAAACAAAACTTTTAGGAATAAATAAATTAGGTTCCTACATACGTAAAGGTAAACATAATGATACAAGTAAATATAGATATAAAGATATATAGTGTATAAGAATGATTATTCTTCAATTGTTTTAATTTTAAAAGGTTATACATTAATGACATCTATAATAGTATATTTTACAACCTGACCAGCATCGATTTTTTTCCGTTTCAATAAGTAATGTAATTAAATCAATAGACCATTTTTGTATCACTACTTCTGATATAAGGATACAGAGGTTGGTCACTTAATAAATATTATAAACGATTCACTAAGAAAACAAAAGAGAAGTATAACCCACATGGAAAACAAAAACTTCAAAATTGCAAACAATTTCAGATCGGTAAGCTGACCTTTGCAAGCTAGTTAACAACAACCATTTCCACTGGATCGATTATTGCCACCAGATGTACTGCTATTACCGGTTGAATGTTGTGGTCCAATTTTAATACCATTAGCCTAAAAATTAATGTACAATTAGAAAAGTAAATACGTTCTTTGAAAATAATCATAAAAATGTAACGGACTTCGTTATTAATATCAAATACTCCCTCTTGAATTTTTTCATATATTTCTTTAGCTGTGTTAATAAATGCTTCTTCTACATTGTCAGAAGTTTTAGCTGATGTTTCCATAAACACTAAACCATGTTCCCGAGCAAACGCCTCGCCTTCTTCCTTTTTTACTTCTCGTTTTGCTTCCAAATCACTGGACAATTGGCATAATTAACTATTACAAATCAAAGAGATTTCGCTAAGGAAAATGAAAAATGTTACCTTTTGTTACCAATGAGCATAATGACCATGTTTGAATTGGAATGTTGCCTGGCATCTTCTAACCACGTTGTCAAATGATTAAATGTATCACGGCGAGTAATGTCATACACCAATAAAGCGCCGGCTGCTCCACGATAGTAGGATCTAGTGATTGATCGAAAAGCTTCTTGGCCAGCTGTGTCCCATATTTGTAATTTGATGGGTTTGGTCTCAATGGCCACCAGACGTGCACCAAATTCGACGCCTGAAATCAATGGACATTAGAATACCTTGGTGAATGACGGTCTTTAAATTGTTTGTTTTGGTTCAAAATCAATATAACCGATTGTTAAGTCGTGAACAGGTTGGAATCTCTTGTCTGTGAACTGCAACAGAAGACACGATTTGCCCACTCCTGTAACATATGCTAGTTTTATACACGGACGAGTCCAGCGGAAAAACTACGCGCAACCAACCTGTGTCGCCGATTATGATATATTTGAACAAGTACGCGTACGACATGGCCGCAGTGATGCCGTATGTGTGTGTGTGTGTGTGTGTGTGTGTATAAAAAGAACGAAGAAAAAGTTCGAAAAGACTGAGCTCCTAATACTGAGAAATAATGATAACACACTTGTTGTGGCGGCGGTACGTCATACAACGACAGACAAAATCGTCAACAAAAAACAACGACGACGACGAAATAAACGAATCGACAAAAATTGCACGGAACTACCGTAGGCGTGTGCACTTTCGTACACTGTGGCGGAAATACGTGAAACGTAATTGATCACGAACGCCTAGTGTTCATATCGCGAACGTAACGTACCACACGACGATAGTTGCGAGCGAAAAGTCAATAGTACAATTAATTTACGGCGTTTTTTTTTCTTTAACGCAAATTACGTTTTTATCACGACGGACGAACAACGAGAGACAATATTATTGTTTCCACGGAGCCTGATAAAGGTATTGAATAAAATCGTTTGTCGTGTGTGTGTGTGTGTGTGTGTGTGTGTGTGTGTGTGTGTGCGTTCGATAGGTTAGTGGTGGTGAAGGGAGAAGAACTATCGTAATCACTCGGCGGTCGTCGTCATCGTCATCATAACCTTTATCCGCTCGGATGACGACAACTCACCACCACTGCCAATCACAGTATCGCGCGACCATCGTAATTGTTGTACGTGTGACTGCAACTAGCCGCGGAACGTCGGTAATGTCATGTAACGTCACCATGTTTCGCTATTCCAACAGCGCTATTTACTATGCGTAATTCCGCGGTACGAACCGATATTTTTTTTTTTATTCTTTTACGCCAACAAAATTGTACCTCGATCGTGCGTGTCTCTCCCGTCAATGTCACGGCCGAATATAAAAATAGTACAAACGGAACCGGATATTTTCGTAATTTTTGTCTGAAGCTTCGAATTATTCGTCGCCCCGAAACGTCCCACTGACTGAAAATAGGGAAACTTTATCACAAAATGTTACGCTATTATTTTAGGACCACGTTCGAGAAGCGTCCACTAAATACAGAAACGCACCGCCGGTAATAATAGCGTACGCGCTCCACCGACGACGTCGTAATTTGTTATCAAACACGTTCCAAATGCTAGCATTTCGTTTTCACAGTAATTTTGAAATTGTACGACGTAACGTTTGCCGTAGGAACCCCAAGCAAAAAATATTACGTGTTTTAACATTTAACTTCGAATTTGGTGACAAGTATACTTCGACAGAACAGCGTTTTCACCTTTTAATAATTACCCGTTTTTATATTTGTTTATGAATTATGCGGGCCACTGCTGTAAACATGAACTTCAATCACAATAAACTAAAATTTAAACAGAATGTTAGTAGTTAACTTTTACACTTGACTAGTCGATTTACGTATATATTATTGAGTAATTTGGCTTGGTATTTTTCTTGTATAATAACGTTAATCAATACAATTAAGTAAAGTTATTTTAAAAAGTTAATTACATAAATATTTATACATTTGAGATTTCAGTAGAAATGAAATAAATCAAGATACACGATATATTTTTACAATATTAAGTATTTGTCCAAAAATAACGATACTTATAAACGAATTTTGTTATCCCACAATTAAACAAACTTCTTTATCCTACAATTAAATAAACTTCCTTATCCTACAATTAAACAAATTTGCCTCAAATATAATACTGCGATGCGAGTGTTTATATAGATCATCTTTTCACTGCTGGAAACCAACTACTAGAATCGAAACCTGATTCTATTTCAGAAATATCGTTATTTTTGAAATTCAACAAATATTTCGTTTAAACTTATTCAATAAAATATATATGACGATTTAACTATTTTCATTAACTTCGGCTTTTTGCCTACTCTGTTGATGTTTTAACTAAAGCTACTTTATTTTGTGAAATCTATTAATAACTCTAATGTACTGTAGTTAGAAGTATTTAATATACGAACGTTAAAACTATCTTGATCGTTTTTTCGTACAAACATCGTAATTCAAATAGAAGTATTGATACACAATTTAAATTTGCCGCTGGTTCGAGTGTTATCGTCGGTGCATTCCTGTGTTCAGATTCGTCGGCGTTTGTTATTGTGACGTTTGTCCCAATGACCTATTCTTACTCCATGTCTATTACCCGAACAACCGGCCGTGATACCAAATTACGGCCTGGTTACACCGATAATTTAACCATTGCCCACTTGTAGCAATGTCACTATTTATTGCGTACAGTCTTACACGTTGTACTACGACATTTGACAGTGTTTTGGTGGCCCAATGACGATTATTTCATTCGTCACTCAATATTGTTTTCTGCTTGCGGTTACACTCATTCGTTTTCGAAGTACATATATCAAAGTTAGAAAAACAACCTAAGTAAGTCCGTCGCCTTCGTACGCATTATGTATTTAAAATATTTAGATATATAATATATAAATATATTTAGAAAATACCATAGACGATGTAGAAATAAAATCCGTTTTGTTTTGATCGTGTACTATTTTTTGTGCGTATAGTGTATACAATAATCTGCAGTCAGCAAAATTTGTATACTTCCCCCTCTTCGATCCGCCAATACGTACTTGCAACATTCTATAACTTCGAATGCGTCGTTTTTGTGCGTCATTTCTCCGCTCGTGTCATGGGAGCGAGTTGTGAATCGTTTTACAAATTCTAGTATTAGACGTCCCGGAGTTTTATTTATAATTCGGGCGTTAAGCCAAAAACAAACAAAAATTATAAAACGGATAACATTTTGAATTATAATGTACTTGATTCAGTTTGCTTTTAGATTTATTATTTTTATTACAGTTTCGATACCTATTGTGTAGAATATATTACACAATAGTAACTGAGATACTTGGACTCGTATTACACTTACAGTTTGAAAAATTCTATGTCACGTTCCTGTTAATTTATGTATATCGTCATATTTATCGTTAAATTAAAAAATCCTTTTATCTTATTTCGGTCCCATTGCTTTTGTTCTATGTTGTTATACTTTGTCACAAATTATAAGAAAATTGCTGTGGTTTTAATCAATTTCATAATAACACACAGCCAACATTTTTTAGGACATTTACATTTAATAGGTATGTACTTTAGAATTTGATAACTTAATTCGTAATTAATAATTAATTAACAATATACTTAAATAGTAGACATCGCTCAAAAGCTCAGATTAATTTTGGAACAATATGTAATTAATGTTATTAAATGTCCATATTTTTTTTAATAGATAATTTTTAAACAATTCCAATAATACATTTATACGATCTATTATCATTTTTCAGATCCATATAAGATAACTGGTTTAGTATACTAAAATATAATAGGAATTTATGAGAAATTATGTTATATTAATAACGATAATTCATTAATAAGTAATGTACATACATAGGGACGTGTCTAGAAATATTTTTCGGTGAAGGAGTTAAATATATTTATATTTTGTGTATTTTAAACGTATTTAGTCGTTTATATATAATTTTTTTTAATTCCTTAAATTTCGGAATTGATGATTCAATATTCAGCCTCCCCTCCCCTTCACACCGATAGGCATGTCCTTGTAAATTGTTAGTGTATGGGTTTATTACATACCTGCTTGCATTAAGTGAGTCAGTCGTACGTCGGCCGTGTGGGTTGATTGTACTTAGTAAGTTGTTTATAATTTTACTTTATTTTGTTAAACGAATAAATATATTTTATTGTAATTAGCGATTTAAATCAGCAAAATTCATTATTGAAGTAGGTACCTAAATATAATCATAAAATCTGTCATAATTAAAAAAAATTATTCGTTTATATTTATTGTGTACGTTAAATAAATAATGTTTGCGATTCACTGGTCCGAAGTACTGCCTTTAGGTATTCCAGGCCAGTGAGGGTATTGCCGATACCATGATAAAAAAATAAATAATGTTTCTACTTAATTATTTACAAACATTGTTCGTTTTTGTATACAATAAGCAAAATTATAAGTATGTTTTAGTGATTCAAGTAATCTAGATAAATAAAAAAACTTTATTATTAATTTACACAATTATTTGAGTAACAAAAATAAAATAATACAAATTAAAAAATTATTGTTAAATTTTAATATTTCATTGGTCAAATCGTAAAAACAGAACATATAGTTTATTCGTGGAAATTATTGCAAACAATTTTCAATCCTACTTAATATCGAAATATTTTTTTGTTAAACATTATTTTATCAATATAAAATTTAAAATTTCCAAGCCATATTGTACTATTTAATTATTATATCTTTTAATTAATTATTATACAATAGAATTATGAGTCATACAATCATGGATAAGGAGGGTCAATGAATTATTATTGGTAACCATGACAACAATAAAATTTAATAACATTACTAATTTTAGTAGTCACATTGAGAACAGGCAAACAAATTAAACTAAAATACCATTATTATTCTATATTTACATATATAGTATATTGTATGCATGTTCCGTTTCTAATTATTTAAAGTATAATTTATACCTATATTAATTATTTAATTATAAAATAAAATTTCAGGTTAATTCTTGTCTGAATTGTATCCAGAAAAATTTTTAAATGTATCCAAATTCCAATTCAGCTCCAGCACCAGGTATATTTTATTTATAAAAAGTAATTATTTTCTGTTTTAGAATAAGTATAAAATTTATGTTTTGTAAGAAAACAAGAAAACTCATTTGTTTAATTTATATTATATTGTTAATTAGCGCGTGTATTTTAAAATATTCATTCAAGTTTTTTTTTTGTATACCTATTCTAAAAAATTAACACAAATTTCACAATTTATAAAAAATATCACAACTAATAATAAAACAATAATTTAATATATACGCAATTATACTAATTCTTATTTTAACTAACATATTTGTCAAATATATTGTAGTTGTTATTAATACTTTCTATTTTGAAATAATTTTTTGTTATTTTATATCTTAAATTTGTATAGAATAGTGTTGATTTAACATAATGTTAATTGTATTTTTATTTGAGAATTCACTTTGTTTACATTGGTTTAAAAAATTTGTTGTGCTTTTATCTATCAGCATAATTTTTTAAATTATTATTCATAATTTCTCATATTGATATTAAAATCATTATTATAATTGCTGGTTTGATTATTTGTAGAATTTAATTCTATATGGTTTTTGATTGAAATTTTTGACTAAACTTAATATAGACATTAAAATTAAAATCCTTATTATAATTTCGCTTTTGTTTAAATATTCCTTTTAGATTATAACAAGATTTCAATTAAAATATTGATACATATTTTTAGTAGGTAAGCATATTCTTAAATGTGTATAACTGTTGTTACACAGTTCATTTGATTTACTAGACTCTTTAAGACTGTTACAAATAGTATTATCACAAATGTACGCATAAAAAAAGCTAATTGAGTTTTTCTATATATTCACGTCAACGTTAGATTTATGATATTACATAATTATATATTATTATATTATGTATAATTGTTTAGGTTTTTCTCAGTATCCACAACCTCAAAATCAATATCCACCAGCTGGTAATCATGGACAATATCCACCAACTGGTAATTATGGGCAATATCCGTCAGCTGGTAATCAAATTCAACCTTATCAACATGACCAATATAATATGTACCAACATCAACAGCAACCAATACAACAAAATCAAGGATATTCTGTTCAAAATCCAAGCTACCCACCACCATATTCACAGCCTGGTTATGGGCCAGTTATACAACATCAACCTAATGCTTATCAACCAGCTTCTCATGTTGTAGCTGGTATGTTATTTTGAACAATACAATTTAAGGTATATAAAGTAAAACGTATGCAACACTCCAGAAATTACGTTGACCATTGTATCACTTCCCCTCTATACTAATATAATAAATAACCACCGTCCATAAATGTCGGTACTCAGTAATAATTAGTTTGGAAAGCATCACAAATTCTAAAATCGATACTCTATGTGTTAATTATATATGTTTAGCGTGCAATTTTCAATATTTTATAATACAGTGATGCATTGTATTAAAAATTATTGCTCACTTTTACTATTAACGTATTCTACTAATATTACATATTATATAATGTACTAATATACTCCTATAAATATAATTATATTATTAGGAAAAATGTAAATAAGGCGAGATTCTCATAACATTTATAGAATACACTGTATATATTATCTATTTTTATTTTAATCATTTCAAAAACATTACTTTTTAATTATCAATTAAACACTAGTAAATAACATAATTAAATTCAATAAATATATTTTTAGTTAATTATTATTTTTATATGTATAGTAAAAATAAATCTTAAATCCTAATAATTATTTAATACTTTTTTATGATACGTATACAACATACATCATTTTTAAGTATCTGTTTACATAACAACTATAAATATTATTGGGTAAAATATTATTTTGTGTTAAATTTCAATTGGGTTTTGTTAGTTTATTTTATCGGATCATTAATATTGTCTACAAATAATTATTTTTTATATTATGGATTGGTGATATCTGATAAAATACAATTAAAATAAAAATTGAAAAAATTAATTAATTTTCATCTTTTGTGAATTTTTAAAATTTTGGCCTTCCCCAACTTAAACAAACTAAATATGCCATTAGGTGTATACATTACACATTTTCATTTTATTTTAATATAGTATTTGGTTAAAATGATTAAATGTTTAGATTAGTTTTAGTTCTTCTAAAATCTATATTTTTTATTTTTTAATACAAAATAATAAGTAAATTCCTAATTTTATTTCAGATGAATGTTAAAATTAATTATTTAAAAATAAAATATATATAAATATAAAATAAAAATAATAATTATTAAACTTAAAATAGTACATATTTTTGTATGTGGTAAAATTTTGCAATATAAAAAAAATTACTCAGCACTAACTAATAGAAAAAACATAGTGGTCAACACATACAAAGAAATATGAAATAACAGGTAATAAATATATCACTTTACAGATTTTACAGTTACTGGTGCATAAGTCACAAATTAAATATAATATTTATATTTTATATAGAAATCACATTGTTGAAATGGTTTTTTCAGTTTATTTTATTCAACAATAAATACATAATCAGATGCCATAGTCTTAACAACCATAATAAAACCAATAATATTTTAGTCCTAACTTCTGTTTATTTTTAAATTCAGTGGCCAGATTATAAATAAAAAATAATTGAACTACAGTGTAGTAATTATAGCTGTATATTTACAACACTTATTGAACAATGTTGTCAATCACAATTGAAAAACAACATAAGTGATTACAAAAATGAAATTTTTTGTTTAAAGACCAAATTTTGTTAATAAAAATATGATAATATCCGTGTTTGTATGTATTTGGATAAGTTTTTTCTACAGGGGTTTAATTATTCATTGAACATTTTAGTTTTTCGTAATTTGTAAGGTTAAAAAAACTACAAACTTAACATATACATATAAAACAACGAAAATATATATTATATGTCATTTCATTATCCAGAAAGAATTTGGTTTTTATACGATTACTTGCGTCCAAATGAGAGTTATTCTTCTGAGATATATTTGTAGATTATAAAAACGAGCCTTCTCAATCTATTGTTAAAATAGGTTTCTAATTAATATGAATATTCTGTATCTAATTGTAAACAAATTATTTATCATCTTTATTTTATATTTTCATAGACGGTTGGATGCCAGTTCCTCAAGTTATACCACAAAATTGCCCAAATGGACTTCAATACCTTTCAACAATTAATCAATTACTTGTTAAACAAAAAGTAGAACTTTTAGAAGGTAAATAAGTAATTTCGAAGTTTTAGTATTTAATTTCTGTAGAAATTAATACATTTTTTAAAAAAAAATGTGCAAAAAACTATAAATTGTATAACGTTTTAAAACTCATTGTATTTAAGTAACAATTTTTGACACATATTAGATTAGGAAATATTCAGTGTATTTTTTTTAATCTAAGAAAAATTAACCATAAAAATTGTTACTTGTATAATTTGTTTAAAGAAAATTTGACAAAGTCATTTATATTATAAGACACTAAAGAAAACTATAATCAGAATTATTTATTTTAATACAATTATTATTTTGTAATTAGTTAATTATCTATAATAATAAATAAACTCTATTAATGTATAAATCCTATTCAACTATTTACAAAATTAATATGTAATTACTGTATTTTTATTTGAAACAATGTTCTGATGTAGGAAAGATTTTTTCAATTTCTTCATATATGTTTTAAATTGTATTTAATATATGCAATTATTTATGTTTTACAGCTGTATTGGGTTTTGAGACGAACAACAAATACACAATAAAAAATAGTGTTGGCCAAAAAGTATTTTATGCAATAGAAGAAAATGATTGCTGTACACGAAATTGCTGTGGACCAATACGACCATTTGAAATGAAAATCTTGGATAACTTTAAAAACGAAGTAATCCATTTATCAAGACCATTAGCTTGTCAATCTTGCTTTTTTCCTTGTTGTTTACAGGTAAGTAAATAAGTTTTATTTACAATTATTATTAATATTAAAATAAAAAGATATTTAAATATGTGTAACAGAAAATTGAAGTATTTTCACCGCCTGGATGCTTAATTGGAATTGTTGAACAAGATTGGTCTATTTTGACACCAATTTTTACTATTCGTAATGCAGCTAATGAAGAAGTATTGAAAATTGAAGGACCAATTTGTCGATTTAGCATGTGTGGTGATGTTGAATTCAAAGTAATATTTTGAAAACTTAGCTAAACATGAATAACATTTTTTGTGTGCATTAATGGTTTTTATTCTTAAACATATTATAGGCAATTATTACGTTTTTCAGATATTATCTAAAGACAAAAGTACTGTAGTTGGTCGTATATCAAAGCAATGGTCGGGACTCTTGAGGGAAGCATTTACTGATGCTGACTACTTTGGTATAACTTTTCCTATGGATCTTGATGTCCGAATGAAAGCAGTTATGTTGGGTGCTTGCTTTTTAATTGTAAGTCAAATATGTATTCATATGTATATGTTAGATTTATGTTTTAAATGTGACATTTTATGCCAGCTTTTAAACATATATAAATTGATTTTTACTTAGAAATGTTTTTATCGAATACAATGATTTAGCATTATTTTGTACCTAAAATTAACTTTAAACCCCTTGTTTAAATGACATACTTCATTGATATTTATAGCATCTATAACCCATCACCAATTGCCTCCTTTGTTTTATTTATTTATATTGTATAAAAAATAATTTTTATGTAAGGTAAAATTTATAAGAAATATTGTACATGGATTATACAAAAAATATTAATTTAAAGTATTTGTATTAATTATACTAAAACCAACAGTTGTTTAGTTAAATAAGTTCATTAACTAGATATATTTTTGTCCCAGTTTGAAATGTAACATATACATTTAAAATGTTCATAAAGTCTTTATTAATATTTACAGGATGTCATGTTTTACGAAAAACGAGGAAATGCAGAAAATGATGGTATCGGACTTTGCTAAACAAGAGTTTGTTAAAATTATAATAGCCTAAATAAGATTATAATCCATGTCATTTGATGTAAAATGTAAACAAATTTACATTTACGTCAAAAGTTATGCACATTATCCTAATGAAATAATGCGAAAACTATACGAAAAAAGCTTAACATTTTGCTTTTAAGCTTTAGTTGATTCTCAAAAATTAAATTATAACGATTGAATTTATATATTTAACTTCCTACAATAAAGAATTATTTATTTTATAAATTTTAATTCGTTTAAGATATGTGTATTGCCAATTTTTTTTTATTGTTGACCAGTGTAATTGCTAAAGCTGCCAAAAAATATTGAACAAGTCAATTAATGTTGTCAAGATCTAGGTAGCTTTTAAATTTAATAATCAAAATTAATAAATACTTAATACTTTGTACTTACGTATACTTTCTATTTTATATATTAGATAAACAGATATATATATATATACAGTTTTTTCAAAAATATTTTTTGATTGTAAAAACTTATTTGTTGTTACATTTGTATTATTTTATTTTTATACTAACATGTAAAACACGTTTATTTTGATTATTTTATTAACATACTTAAATTATGTCAAGTTATTCAAAGGAAATATATAAACACTTATTTTATAATAAATTTTTTTATTACAAATCTTCAGTATTTTACATTGTTAAAATAACCTCTTCACAAGCGTTGAACATAAATATAATTGTGTACATTGCATAGACAATAATTCATTATCAACGTGCTATTCATGCATAGAAAACTATTATCTACTTACTAAAGTATCGGTCAAACATATATATTATACGCTTCCATTAGACATTAAAGAAATCATTTATATTAACATTTCAAAAAAATTGATTTGTTACTGAAATATCGAATTATAAATATTTAACGATTTATTGATTATAAAACAAAACCAAATATTTTATAATTGTAGTTGAGCTTTATTTTTTGTACATTTTTAGTGCAATTTGTTTATTTTTATCATATTGAACGAATTAAAAATAACTTTTATAGTATATCTTGCTTCCTGAGAACCTTTCAAGATCCACGGATTAAATATCGCAGATCAAGTAAAAATATATTTGCCAGTTTTAAAAGATATTCTTAATATTATACATTACCCCTTATATTCCTAAGGCTATCAATTTCAGGTACATAGACAATTAATTGTATTAATTATAATTAAATTTTTTTATTTTACGTAAAATCTGTTATGTTTTTAACTGAAATTATATTCTGTAGATGTTTCTTTTTGCTGCGAAGCTCGTAATTTTGTTGTCTTTTAATACAAACTATGTATATTATTATTGATTTTTGTATACTGTGTTTTTTGGCAACCCAAATGATGGGCAGTTTCACTTCAATAAAGTTGTTATATATGTACATGTTTATTATATTATTTTATCGTAATTTGAAAACTTGTGGGCTCCCATACGTAATTGTTCACTTTAGCGTAATTTTTTTTATTTCTAAAGAAATAAAAATTACGCGACGTTTTTAATTAACAACTAGTATTAAGTAATGAGATATATACTGATTTTACCAGTGGTACGAGTGATTTTTTGTACTTTGCCCCTAAACATTGAACAATTTATTATTCGTTTAAAATGTTTTATAAAAGTATATCTCTAAAATTACTTGTTTAAGTGATCCATTCAAACAATATTCGTTGTTCGAATGTTTTTTTTATTTAATCACTTAAATACTCAATTTTAATAACCATTACTATCGTCGAAGAAATGTTAATACGCGTATTATTTATTTTCATTAAAAATCAAAATGATATTTAAAAACGTTTGTTTCAAACAGAAAATTTTTTACTATAGACCGTAGGGTTATTTATTTCTAAATTAAGTAAGTTTTTTAATCGTTTTACTTAATTGAAATTCATAATTACCAAACAGAATCTAATGTTCGAAAAGTGTCCCTTAAGCCATATGTGTCTATAATAAATCTGTGTGTTACCTTAACCTTATACTCGTCTTTTCGCAACTATATGAGGTCGGTCAACCTTGTTTTGCCATCTGCTTCGCTCGATCTCTCACATCTTCACGCATATAGCGGTCATCCTTATATCCCTCTGCATCACATCACGTCATCTGTTTTTTTAAACTTTCTCTTCCACTCCTACCTAATGTACCGCCATTTCCTTTGTCTCACTAGTTGTCTTTGTCTCTTCTCCCCTTAAAACGTACCCTAATCATCCCAATCTCTATTCTCTCGCATTTTATCACTTATTGTGGCCACTTCTTTGCTATATAATATATTTCATCTTTTCTAGTCAATCCACTCAGCCATTTTGGCATTCCTCTCTTTATCGTACTAATCTATTCGTTCTGTTTTCTCGTGTACCGTCCGACATTCAGATTTACGCAGCATTGCAGGCCTCACCTCTGTCGTGTATTACATACAAATATATTATTGTGACGGTGTATGTTTATAGTTAACGTACCAAAGTGACCCGATTTCATTGGAAAATCATATTAAACGATACGCATTTTCTATGGAACTTTAACTTCCTACCGTGAAATGTTTATTTCACAATATTGGTGAATTATTATAGTGACCGTTGTTTTCTCTATTTTGTCGATAAAAAAAAAAAATTAACGTTTCCACGGCGCTCTGGATAGATAATTTTGATATAGATACGTACTGCGGATCCTTCGCAAATATACGCGGTGATAGGAGTATTATTTGTTTATTATTATTACAATTTACCAAATATTACGAGGCGATTTTACCATCCCGTGACAAATTTCAAACAAACGTCGTAATTTTTCAAATATCCTAATTTTAAATTGTTTTCGTACAACTTTCGAATAAATATTTTCGTAAATCTTAGTCGACAGTCCCAATAAAATTGATTAAACTACAATCGAATACGTGGTACTTCTTGCATATGCGGTGCTACTAATGTGTGGTACTTCGTCCAAAAACCACTTTTCTCCTTTTTAAAAGCGCGGTTTTGTGTTCGATATTTCGTAAAACAAGCCTAGGCGACCACGATTATTAGACACGAACAATTTCTACATTTTAACGTTTCTACGCTTTATCGTTGTTCGGTCGCTTATTAAATACGTTGATTTTCGATTTGTGGACAAGAGGGACAAGCGCCAGACTTTGCGCTACTTACCTACTTAAAACCATTTTCATCCTTCCCTATTACCTCTGTCCTAGATGGTTTTAAGCGTGCGTAGATCTTTTTGGCGACGAGGTAACGGACATTGAAACTTCTTGCAAACAATTTATTACGCGTCAAACGATTATACATTCTGTTTACCCGTTATGTGGAAATTAACGGGTATCCAAGCGTCATCCGTTCGTTGCGTTAACCGCTTTTAAAAACGGTCCATGGGGTTTGCCGCTCGACGCATGCATACTCATCCGCAGATTGGCGTATGGCGTATGTTCTTGGTACATGTGGGGGGGGGGGTATTCCAAGTGGATCAAATCGGATTCCGATGGAAGTCATTCCTCGTTGCTGCTTTTTGTTGATGCCTTCGTACGGGTCTTTATACGTCAAAGCTTTATCCGAATTGGTTCCTAAATAGTTTTAGGTAATCGTAGTAGTGTTCTAAATCTATTCTTGGCCAGTTTACGTTTAATTCGTGTCTTACATCGCTATGTTGTAGATGGAAAGCTCTTCTTCTTCGGTCTTCCACTTCCTCTTCTTCCTTCAACGCTCAATTCCATAACCGTTCTTATTGCTTCTGGATATTCTCTCCTCATTACATTACCAAATAATCCAATTCTATTCTCCCTCATCTTATCCACAATCGACGCTACTCCTACGTATCTTCTTACATATTCATTTCTTATCCTATCGTCAACTCACTCATCCACCTAAGCAATCTCATCTCGGTTACACTTATTCTCAGCTTTATTTTCCTGTCCACCGCCCTCAACACACTAAATCATACAACACAGTTGGTCTCATTACACTCTTATAAAACCCGCCTTTCAGCTTTATTGGAATTCTCTTATCGCAAAAGACACACCAGACGCTTCTCTTTACTTGGTCCACCCACATATAATCATGTGTTTTGCATCCTCGTCAAACCCCCCCGTTCTTTTGTACAAAGAATCCTAAATATTTAAAACTTTCAACCTTCCTAACTTCGTCCCGGCTTACTGTCATTACACGCCTCGTTTCATCTACGTGTTCTCTTTCATCAAACTCATACTCTATTTATTATGTCTTACTTTTATTAATCCTTAATCCCTTTTCTTCCAGAGTTAATCTTCACACGTCGAGTCTTTGATTAATTTCCTCCCTATTCTCTCCTACCAACACTATATCATCCACAAATAATATACACCATGGTATACCTCCAACTGTATTTTTTTATAACTACATCCATTACTACAGAGAACAGGTAAGGGCTTAAAGCCGATTCTTGGTGCACACCTACTTTTACTCTAAAACCTTCCGTTTCTCCACACATACTTTAAATATTAGCACACGCTTCTTCATACTTATCCTCCACCGCATTAATATACGTTTTTAGGATTCCTTTTCTCATTAACGCCCGCTTTAAAATTTCCCTCAGCACCCTGTCATACGCTTTTTCTAAATCTACTAAAAAGCTTTTTCTTTTTCGCTCTATATTTCACTACAAGCTGCTTCACCCAAAACAGCGACTTCATCGTCGACTTTCCAGGCATAAAACTAAACTGATTTTTGGTCACTGACGTCTTTCTTCTTATTCTCTTATCTTCTTATTACGTCTCTATAATTACTACATTCTTGTACGTCCCCTCTACCTTTAAATATCGGTACTATAGTATTCTTCCACCACTCGTTTGGCATTTTCCCCTCTACTATCGCTTTAATAAAAAGATCTTTCAACCACCTTGGGCCTACCTACCGTTTTTTGCTTCTTCATCACCCTTACAGCCACCCATACCTCCTTTTCGCTTATCAAGTCTGTTAAACCTTTATTCCGTGGGATATTCTCTACCACCCCTCTCGGACATAATGCCTTCTCTCTTCCTAAAATATATATCGATTACTGCAATATCATAAGATAATACATAATCCAAAACTATTTCTCCAGCCTTGTTCCCCTCCCAAAAACCATACCCTCTGTGTATTATTTCATATACTACCGGCAAGTCCATTCATATCCCTACCAATCAACAGATCGTCATTACTTGGTATTCCTTGCATCACTTCGTCCATATCTCACTAAAACATTTCCTTGCCTTTTTCTTCGTATCCTACTTGTGGAGCATAAGCACTCACTACATTCAAGACTTTATCCTCCAAAATTAATTTTACCACTATTACTCTATCACTTTTTTTACTACGTCCACTACTTTACTTTCCATTTCCTCGTCCATTATTACTCCTACACCCATTCCTTTATAATTCTTACCTGAGTATATTATTTTATATCCTTCTCTTATTTCTTTTGCTTTCTTCTATTAACCACTTTGTTTTCTGCACACAAAAAACACCGATTTTCCTCCTTTTCAATACCTCTACTAATTCTTTACTTCTACCAGTCAGTGTTCCCACATTTCATGTACCTATTATTACTTTGTATCTTTCACACAATTCCTCCTCATGTACCTAAAGTTCAGTGGTGATGACCATTGACACTACACGCATTGGATAGATCCGTACACGTGACTGGTGAAACAGCTATCGCATCTGCTCTCCGGTTGATATCACACACTATATTCCTTTTACCTCCCTTTCCTCTCCTCTGTTGTCCCCGCGCACATTCCAGATGGGACCAACCGCCTACTTTTCTTATCGGACCTCTCATACTGTTTGACCATATTTTACACCGGCTGTCAACCTGACGCAACTTCGTTAGTCACCTTTTACAACCAGCTGATTGGGCTGTGGAAGTATTCTGATCCCATTCCACAGGGTTTTGAGGTTGCTTCAGGGTATAGATTTTAATACTCTATACTGACCTGAGACGCAAACTATGTTGCCTTCAGGCTACAACATCAAATAACTAGGGTCCGTGGATTCGTTAAACCCGTTTCTCTTTACAAATTTCCCTAGCGGATAGGAATTTTGATATTATTGAAAATTTAGGTACTACTATTTCTTACGCGCATTCATTCGTTTATTTATTTAAATTTATATTGTACGATAATTATTTATGATTTTACGTACTTATATAGTTAATAACGCCGTACAACGTTCATTGTATCGTCGATAATAACCAACATTCACGTGCCAACTCGTTAAAAAGAAATGGTACTGTTGGAATATTTTTTAAAGCGAACGAGAAGTCCAGTCATCTACGACATTTTTACTTAACATTTCTTCATATTAACATTTCCGTTCTTGTTTAATAAAATATATCGAACAAAACAATGTCGATCTAGATGGCAAACGATTACGCACCTCTTTTTTAATAATAAAAATAATGTACATAATTCAGTTCGCGTAGCTCTTTCGTTCGAATGTATATCAAATATACGTCACGCGTGTAGAAAGTTTTAAACACTCGTTCGGATTAAATATAGCGTTAAGTAGTTTATGTCTAAATTAATAAAACAACTTTAGCTTTTGGTTTTTTAAAGTAGGCAAACTACGGTTACGATTTTCTTGGAAATACTCTATATGTATTTTCTTCGTGAAGCCTTGGTGTTTTCGTTCGTTGGCATGGGAGTGGTTGACAATTCAGTACTTAGTCAGATCCTGGAGAATGGTTTAGAACACATATAAGCATAATAAACGATATCAATGGACAGTAAAATCCTTTTTTTATTTTAACCTTCGTGAATGTTACAAATCGTCGAATAATCCTGCAATTTATAAAAAAATTTAAGATAAATTAATATAAAAAAATTGTAGCAAAATATAAGAAATGGCGTTAAATTGAAAGGAAAACTAATAAACACTAACTTATAGAAATATAAAATGTTGATATAAATATAGAAAGACTGAAAAGGGTCAAGAGGTGATCTCTATAAATATATATTTTTGCTTTTATTTTGAAGACACGATTGGTCTTTAATACCTATTAACTAACCGTAGTTTAATTCAAGGGGTGTAGGTTATAATAAATTCGACTTCAGAATGAGGGTAAGGTTTTCGTTTATATTTCGTTATGAAAATTTGTTATTCATTTTGTATACGTCTCTAGCATAAGATTGCATTTTTTAAAACAATTTAGTTATTAATATAATATCGATAAAAAATAATAAAAATTTTTAAAAATACATTAAAAAAATGAATAATTTTTCAATGAAGTATTAACTTATATGTACGTTTGGGGTTTTCGTTATATTTTAAATAAATCAAATAGATATTAAGTATTCGAGAACTGAATACCATTAAAACGTCTTCTCTCGTGTCATGAAAATAGAATAGAAACAAAAAATTGCTTGCGTTGTGTAAACAATATTGTGGTTTCAAATTTTACATCTATACATATTGTTCAGGAAGAATTTAGCTATTTTAAACTATTATTTTATAGATTTTTTTTTATTATTATTTAAATGTATTTACAATACATACAAATAAATATATATATATATACTGTATAAGTAAGTAAACGAACAATATGAAATGAGGAAATTCACGATCAATGGAAAACATTCCGTAACACTACACGAATAATTTCTATTCGTAATTTGTTTTTGATATAAATCGTTTACTGACTACTCATTAAATATTTTTTTAATAAAATATTAAATACGATTTTAAAAATGTTTAAATAGTAGTATTATATTTCGTATTTTAAACAACAAACAATTGTAACAAAAATCGAATACTAGTCCTTGTAAAATCTTTTCGTGCTTTTCAAAATATACTATCAAAACATAAATATTTCTCGAAACTATATTATATTTTTAATTTTGCTGAAAACATTTCATCGTCTTGTATTAATATTCGTTACAATAATTTGTCGTAAATAAATATGAACACTAATATACGTATACGAGTATATTTAGTTGTATATTAAAACATGATATTTTTTAATATTATTTTGATTTTCCAAATTGCCCATGTGATTAATTTTCTTCTGGTCGTTCCGAACCATTGCAGGTCCCATCTTCAGAGAAGTACTGTTTCGTCCGACGGCCGTGACCATACGGGATACTATGTCCTAACCTGTCTAGCAGACGCAGTGACGGGAAGAGCTGATTGAGACCGCTCCCGGTAGGATGAAAAAGTTTATTTTACATTCTTTTTATTTTGCCTAAAGAAAAATATAAATGGACGGCACATAGCGGGGGACAGTCCCGTTACATCTTGTTCATTCTTATTATAATTTAAGATTACATTCTTCTTAATTAAACCAGTGAATGTAAATGACGTGACGTGTCAGTCGATTTTCTTGACACCTCTCATCCATTTATTTTTTAATACGTTACATGTTTGTCAACTTAGATTTGATGTAAAGAACATAGTTATATAGCGATAGATAGTCCCATCACATTCCCGTTAAGGGAGATTGTTTGTTTGTCGTATTTTATTTTAAATAATAAACGACGGCGACCCACTGTTCGAAGTACTGCTCTCAAGCTTTCCGGACAATGGCTATATTGCTGATTTATTAAAAAAAGTATATATGTCCTAACCTAACCTAAGCTGCAATAGTTCCGAAACGTCAGAAGAAAATCAAAGACATGGATAATTCTGAAAATCCAAACAATATTAACAATGGAACTCATGAAAGCCATAATTAGTTCAATATATTTTTTTTTGAATTGCCAAATATCAAATGCAAATAATAAGCAAGGTAAACTATAGGGAAAATATTAAAATACCATTGTTTTTGTAATGCACGTATAACAGTAAAATTTGTATATATATATATAATCTGAATCTCGGAAACGGCTCCAACGATTTTCATGAAATTTAGTATACAGGGGGTTTCGAGGGCGATAAATCGATCTAGCTAGGTTTCACTTTTACTTTTTCACTTTTTGCTATATAAACGTCGAAAACAAAAAAAATTCGTTCGAACAGTTAACATCGTCGTAGAAATTCCAACTTTATACCAAATATGCGTACGGCGATAATCTTGCGTTCGGTGTAATTAGATTTATAATATAAATTTAATGGCGGTCGTGAGAGCACTTTTTCAAAATTCTTAGTTTTTTTAATTTTTCGACGGGTTCCGATCGTTATTGACCTTCGAATTGGAGCTCATATTTAAGGTCTCGACGAGACAAATTTAATGACGTAAATAAAACATAAATCCGTTGAATATTGACCAAGATATGGCATTTCGCTTTTTCGCTACTCGCCGTATAAACGTTAAAAAAGAAAAAATTCGTAAAAACCACAAAAAATGTCGCAGAGATTCGAACATTAGATCAAATATGCATACGGCGTTGATCTTACGTTTGATGTAACCAGATTTACAATATAAATTTAATTAAGGTTGTGAGAGCACTTTTTCGAATTTCAATTTCGAATTTACCAAAAAAAAAAATACCGAGCATAACTCGGTCACCCGATATAATATATATATATATTTATAAGTCAAGTATTTAGAATTATATTATTCTATAGCACGTATACATTTTTTTATATAGGTACTTTAATTTCTTTTTGTTATCTGATTTTACCATCGTAAACAACTATATAAAGTCAAGGATTTTTAATATAAAATTAGGTACTCTGTATTCGACAATAATTTATTCGTTTCAATAGTTAATTAATATTTAAATTTACAATCTGTAACTGCGGCTCTATCTAATTAATATTCATAACTCGTAACAATACATTTAATAGTTAAGTATTCCGATTTCTCAATTTTATGACGATATTTAGATTTTAAAATAGATTTATTTGATAATTATACTTATATATATATATATATATATATATATATATATTTTTTTTTTTTTTG
>JAIPRN010001646.1:0-41745 GCA_025469175.1 Geopemphigus sp. TES_GeoC_2020
TCCGTGTATATATATATATAAATAAATAAATATATATATATATATTTATTTATTTATTTATTTATCGGACGAAATCGTATTACGAAAAAAGAATCAACCACTCGATTAATAATCAATTATTGTTTTCTATCCTATTATATTGATATAACACCGACCATTCCCGTACATATTATTAAATATACTAATACTTATTTGCATGCATATTATCGTATACACATACACACACACATATATATACTAGGTATATACACCATATCCAAGTATCATTATCATCTCTCTCACTTTTTTTCTCTCTCTCTTTCTCTCTCTTTTTCTCTTCCGCTCACACACACACACACAAATATACACATACATTCTCCTGTCCGCCGACATTTGAGCAACTTTAGAACCATCTGACGCGTATATATATAATGTACCGACTACTTGATATCGTCATATTAATAAAAATAACAAGTAGAGAGAGACTTATAACAATATATATATATAATGAAATATCATGGTATATAATATTATTAACCCTAACGGTTATTATTGTTGTTGTTGTTGTTGTTATTGTTGTTGTTGCTGTTGTTGTTTTTGTTATTGTTGTTGTTTGAAGTAGTTAAAATATTACTAACCGTATTACACGAATAATACCCTAATATACATTATATTGGATAATACCCGCGACATATATTCACACGTGATACTACGATACTATAATACGTATATAAAGTTTTATCGTCGACATTAACCACCACCACTCGTCCTTCCACAACACTCGACCGGAGTGACACGGATACGCTCTCTCTATATACTCGTACAAGACGTGGTGGTCTCAGTTAAAAAAAAATGAAATGATCCTCCTTTTACTGTCGAACACGCACCGCGTCGTCGAATGAACGCCGACGATAAATCGGCGTTTTATTTTTCGATTCGAAACGTAATTAGGACGCGATTTGTTTCCCGAAATCACACACACACACACACACACACACACAGGTGGTTAATACGACAATAATAAATATATTAATACGGTACGACAGTAGCGACGGTCGAAAAACATAATGATCTGCCGCGTACGGATACGTATAATATTACATAAATTTAACGTTTTACTCACTCTGTAAATGTACGCGTTCGCGGGTAAACCGGTAGTGGTGTTTTTTTTGCGTAGGTACATATATACTGCAGGGCTATATGCACGTATTAGAAGTACAAATGTTATAACGTAATATAGAATTTGTCGTCGCGGCCGCCTTTAACGTTCGGCCCGCTCGTAGCTCGTTAAATATATATATATATATATATAGTGTATACACAACACTCGAGCGTACACACACGAAAATTTATATATGTGTCGTGTAATACAAGCGAGTGATGATGTCTGATGTCGGCAACGAACCTCGGCGGGTGGTATATTATATATATATATATATGTATGTATAACAGTATCTTGTCGCCGCAGCGGTTGTTGTTTATCTCGTCGTCGTCGTCGCCGCCGCCGTTGTTTTTGGTCGTGTATTCTATCTTTTATACCTGTAGATTGAAAAACAAAATTAACAACAACTCGTTAATATATAACACACGTATATATATATATTATTTATTTACGCGTCAACGAGGACTATAATACTTTGCGGAATTTTTTTAACGAAACGAACAAATTTAAATATCGATTATATATATATATATACGATTTTGTTTAGTTCGCCGACCCGTCTTCCCTCTATACTACGCGACCACATCGTATATATATATATAAATGTTGCGGAGGTAAGTATATAATATATTTACGAGGAAAAAAAACGATTTTTCCGAATTTTTTTTCGTACTTCTACAGAGACAACTGAGACAATACGAAATTTACGAACCATTGTGTATATACCGCGTATACGTATAAATAAAATTAATCGTCGTAAAAACTAATAGCGAAATTGTTCAACAGGTCCTCTCTCGACGAAGCAGAGCGCTCTAAAAATATATATTAAAAAAAAAAAAAAAACAAAATCGACGAAAGTTAATGATCAAAAAAGAAAAAAAATACGTTTAAAAAAGAACCGGCTTTAATAATAAACCGTAGAAAAAAATCGTAGTTAATACCGATTGCATGTACATATATTTATATATGTATACGTACATATATATTTATTATATTCGTTTATATATATATATATATATTGTTGTTGGAAGTAGTTTTTAAGTAGAAACATTAACACCAACATTAATATTAGTACTATTTTAATATACGTATAGTCTAACGCTGGTATCTTTATATACCTATATTTATTCAGTAACGTGTACAACTTTTCTAATATCATTCTTTATCCGTACGCTTGAATGAATTTTATTTAATTTTACTCGTGTATGTATGTATAAATATATCGTGTAATATTTATATTGGAGAAAAAAAAATCCTTACTCTCGGTAATATTTACATCCTCTAAAATTTAACGAACTAAAGAAAAAAACGAATAACATTTTATTATTATCTATTGCTCAAATAGTTTAGAGTGTAATTAATAATTAGTCGTATCGAATTTTTTTGTTTTTTTTTTTTTATATAAATTATAAATATGTATATGAATTTGAATAATTTATAGTAAACCAATGTCCAGGCTAGTGGGCATAGCGTATATTAAACCTAATTAGTCGAATACGTATATATATATATATACCTATACATAATTGAAATATAATAATGTAATGGACGGAAGTAACATTTTAGACTTTTTTCTCGTTATTCGTCATCGTGTATAGTAATTTTATTTAATTAGGCATATATTATAATACGTATAATATATATATATATATATATCGTTCACAGATATAATGCGAATTGTAAGATACATTGACCTATATATATATATATTATACATATTATAACAAATATGTGTATATACTTATATACATACATTTTTTATCATTATTATTATAATTATATTATTATTAATACGATCTTTTTTAAAAAATATGTAAAATTTGTGATATTTGGACCTTGTACTAGTCGTTTTTTTGATCTAGTCTTATTTTTAATCGGTATATTATATACTACATATTTTGTTAATAATTATTATCGTATTTGATTTATATATATATATATATTTATATATTCGTCGTTTGTAAGTCTTCCTTCCTTATACATTATCTCTAATAATAATATTATTATTATTAAACGCGAATCATCATTAGAGTATACGAGTAGCACCTAACCACCGACTGTTTTATTATATTCGATATGTTTTATTTTATATATATATAAATATATATATATATATATATAACGAGAACATATTTAGACGTAATGTATTTATTTAACTAATACGATAGGTATGTAAATTTTGTACGACTATTTCTTAGGTTAGGTCTCTACAATACATTGTGTATAGTCATACATTTTGCCTAGAGACAATATACATACGTACGTACTATTGGTTAGAATATTTACGCGTAGATGATGTGATTAGTATTTATTACTACTTTTTTATTTATTTATTTTTTGTTAGTTTGAAAAAGTTACTTCAAAATACGTTTTCTAAACCATAAAAAAATATACGTACCGATATTAACCGTTGTGTTCTTATTATTACATTTGCGCGCGCCACACTACCGTATAACATTACATTTACATAGATCGTCTAACGGCGCGTGTTTAACACATACACACTCGGGTCCTGCGCGCACAACGACGTGCGGTCCAGTATTAAAACGTCAAACGTGTCACATGGCTACATAGTGTATATAATCGGATCTAAAGTTACGTTATTTCTGTCGTCGAATTCGCGCGCTTGTACGCTATATTTGTTTACGAGTAGTAGCAGTAGAGCGTGTAGGACACGTCGCGTTATTTCCGTTCGTTTCGTAACCAGCCGTTTTTTAAGGATCTATCGAGGTAGTCTCGTTTATAAATGTTCGTCGTCGGACGAGGTGCGTAATATATATAATATATACGTCGCCCCTACAGCGCCGTTATTGTTCGTGCGAATTTTTCAGGACAGTCACCGGGGCCCCTACGTCGATGGAGACGACGAAGAACACGCGTGTACAACCTGACCAACCGACGGCTACACTAAGCGACTTCGGGTTGACGCGCCGTGTTTTTTGTTTCTATATAAATATTTTTCGTGTTCCGAAATAAATCGATTTGTATTCAATTTTTTTTTTTTTTTAAACGACTAACGGTACGCCGACGACGAAACGTACGACCTTGAACGTACTCGTTGTTACACGACTAATTGTGTTTCGAGCGGACGAATTTTTCGTATTGGCGGGACAATCGGTTCGTCGAACGAAAATTTAAGATCCGCGCACACTCACACACCGCCTATATACGAAATAGTTTCGATATTTAGAATAAAACTATGTCAAAATCCGTAAACAAACCAACGTCGGCCGTAAGTATTATCAAATATCTAATTCGTGGATCTTTCGAGATTCGCGCTACGGCGATTATCTAAAACGCTTGGATACTAACGATTTACTTTCGTACAAATTAACGTACGACCGATCAAAAAACGAAAAAATATTTCCCAAAACGATATTCTCGTAGAAATATGCGAGCGTCCGAAATAGGGTTTACGAATAATGTGACGATTCGAAATCAATCAGGTACTTCGTAGTGTTATGACGTTACTACGTCAAGCAACGGTCGAACGTTACGCGAATAAAAACCTGTACTTAGGTAACGCCGCCAAATGGTGTACACCGTGTTTGTTTCGAACGGTCTTAACGAAATTAATTTCGGAAACCTTAAACAATTCCGAAACGGTTATATCGCGTCGATTATAATTTTGATACGATCGCGCCGGAAAACCGCGCGCGCAATTAATATACGAATGTATATAATATACGAATGTTCGTCGATTGTAACCGATTTCGAAAAAACGGAATCGAAATTCGTCGTTAATAATAAACCGCATTGAACTACGAATTTTTAAACGAAATTCGCTTAAATCGCGACGAGAAACGAATCCGTGTAGGCATACAGAACTCGGAATGAATAAACAACCGCTACGTGGCCTTATATACGTATATATAAATCGATAAAGACACCGTGTTATAGGTCGGCGATCGATTAATTCAAAAATCGTGATAAACGCGTTTACGGTGTCGCGTAATAAACGAATAAATAAATATAATATTTGCCCGTGTACACGAGACAAATTCGATTTTTGTATATACCCCTGTATGTGGTGTGCGGCGTGTACCTGTATAACGAGCGACGATATTGTATACGGAAGGATGATCGGAAATAGAAAAATAATTTCGAGTAAAAAATAATGGCCGAAATATGCGCGCATAAATGTGCCGCACAGCTGACCCTTTGGACGACCAAGTTAAGGATTTGAAGACGCGAGAGTCCGACAATGGCATTGACCCAAACTACTACCAACGCGTGTAGTATATACGCGATATACTGAACGTTGCCTCTGTAGTAGTAGTAGTAGTAGTAGTAGTAGTAGTAGCGGTGGTAGCGAACGGCGAGGAATTGGGGTCGCGTGTTCCCTAGCGGTAGAGGGTAAACGCGCGCAAGCGTCTCCGCCGGTCGTCACGACAACGCCGCCGCCGGCACTCGCGGTCCCTTCGCGAATGGATTTCCCGGCGGCGTAACGCCACTAATCAGATGTTCGGATATAATAGTTGCGGAGACCGGTGCGACGGTCGTCCGCTGTGCGGCGTCCCCACGGTGTCGAAGGGTGAAATCGCGCGCGCGAGAGCCAATAACCTAACCTCACAAATCGTCGCCCGCTTATCCGGCGCGTGGACGAAAAGAAAAACGCGCCGCCGCCGGGGTCGTCGACCTTTTAGGAAGGTATGACGAGGGTCGGCGATCGGTGGGGGGGGAGGATGAGGAGTAACCGTTGTACGTATTTATTACGTCGCGTCGGCGGGTCCGCGAGAGGCTGCGAAATGCTAAGGAAACTGCCGACCGGCCTAATACCGCGGTAACAACGGTTAGACTTGCGCGACTGTAATCCGCGCCGGAGACGGACGGACGGGCCGGTTAGAGTCGTGGGCAGAGTTCCCGTGAATAATTGGCCGCCGACAATTAACGCGACTCGACCGAACGTCGGGACGACGATACGTTGGCCGGCGTTAAACGCGAATGTAAATATTAATCGGTTCCCGCCGGGTTATCAATTCAAAGAGCGTAGCGGTAAACCCGGAGGGAGGAATAAGAGTATCGCGACGACGTAAGCGCGGCAACGCCGCTTTAAATTTGCTCCCGCGTAATAAAGCCGGGCTCGGAAACGCCACGGAGTTTATTGATCACGAAAAATTCGCCGCCGCCGACGACGACGGACACCGTCGCGTCCTTTGGAAAACGCGCGTTGGTTTTATCGATATTAGCCGTCCGTTACAGTACCGCGCGGATTGGAGTAGTGTTCGGTATAAACGATCAATATACGTGGACCAAAAACAAAAATCGACCCGATCGAAACGACGATTTTCAAAGGCGACCGACGGTAAGTTGAATTTCGGATCGATTCGAGAATTTTAGAAACTCGATGCCGGGGGGATGGGGAGGAGGAAAACGCGTTCGACGTACACATCCCTCCCGTAAAAATTACCGTCGTAATCGGACGCGAGACTTTTTAGCGTATCCGCGAGCGACCGACCGACCGACGCCCATCGTGTAATTTTACGAGCGTACAAAAAAACCGTACGTAACGGCGAAAAGGGTGTGACCAGGAACGGACACGGTGAACAGCGGTGTGGCGACGGGGAAAACACGAAATTCTCATTACGCTAATTCGACGAAAATAGAAAACAGGTGGCCGAAGGAATGCGGAAACAGTTCGGTCGCCCGTACCCCAATGGCCCGGCCGGCCGCCACCACCCACCCACTCACTTGCCTATTCGATAAAACGTTGGTGGTAAAAATCCGCTCCGGACGTAATCGGGTACGGCAAAAGACGCGATTGGTTTTCTTTTTTTGTATGATTACCTTCCGAGTCGACTAAGTGGCCGTTTCTCCCGTGGTGCGCGCGCACTGGCCGGCGCGTTTTCTTCCCCGTCAGTCTCGTCCGTTCATAGGCGACCACGGCGACGATTACCGCCACAGTTTACGAATAATACCTGTAAACACAAATTCACGTTACCGAAATTCTTCACGTTGGGGACGAAATGAACGAAAAGAACCCGAAAAACGGGCGTCTACATAAATATATATATATATATACACACAGAGAAAACGTACGAAGAAGAAGACGCGAATGACAGGGACGAAAAGAGTTAGGATATATAGGAAAAAATAATAATAAGCGAAATTGGTTTGTACGTACGGTTGTGTTTATCCCTGACCGTGTGTGTGTGTGGTTAGCAGAGGGTAAGAAATGAAGCATATCCGTCGTTGTTTTGTCGAACACGAGACGACTGTAAAAACAAAAACGGTCCTGGTCGTCGGTTAGAGAGGTCCGCCGGTTCTCGTTCCGCGGTACAATAAACATGGTAATACGTGTATACGTGCACGGGTGGCGTACGTCGATCCGCAACCGTCGTCCGAGTCGCACTGAAAAACGTTTGCAAAGGAAACTCGCGCGGCGTCGGGGTTCGCGGATATGCCTGTGTCGTGCCCGGTCGCCGCCGAAGGGGATATTTTAACATTATGTAGCGGCGGCGGCGGCGGCGGCGGCGACGACGACGACGACGACGGCGGTCGAGGGTCGCTGCAACGCGCGCGTTCGCACCACCGCTTTTTCCCCGACCGACCCCGTCCGTCCGCGACACTGCAGGTGGAATCAATAGCCGTCGTTCGCGACCGACGTGAGGGTGGTGGCCACGATACTTTCCCCTACACACACACACACACGACACATACTTACGGTAAACGTATACGTGTATATACATTACGGGCCTACCCCTCCGCTCGCGCTTACGTAATATACGTATATATATAACGGTTCCGGAGAAAATATTCGGAGGGGTAGCGCCGCTAGAGGGTGGTAAAACGGTGGCCACACCCTTCACTATACGTTGTCCCCTGTACGCCGTTACACACACACCACCCGCTCGTCCAACCACAGCCAATCTACACACACACACACACGTACTCTTCGTTCGGCGTGAATGAAAATATTGCGTGCGTGCGTGTGTGTGTGTGTGTGTGTGTACTTTCTCGCGAGGTCCCTTCCATTATTCGTAATTAATTTTTCCGACCCGGTGACGCGTTCCGTCCAACGGACGTGGCACGATGGTTATAAAACGAAAGCGAGAGATTTCGTCGGATGTTACAGACGGATATATATATATTTCGCCGGTCCCTCCCAAAACCCTGACTGCTGAACCCTTGGCCAACGTATATTACCAAACGATAATATATATATACATATGTCGTGATCGTGTAAAAATAAAGCGACGAGATAAACGTAACGCGCCCGCCGCAAATTTCGGGGCTCCGATTCCTAAATACCGTTTTCGGAATAAGAACGCGCGGACTAAAGCCGGTGCACCGAGCGTTGTCTCGCACCTCCGCTGACCGTTGCCGGGGCGCCGTGCACGATATGTTCGATATACTCCGCGCGGATCTACGGCGACAACTATGGGTAACTACGATATCCGCCGAATAATTAATATCCGATCACGTCCGGCGCAGGGCCGAGAGTATCTCCGGTGATAGTCGTTCGGAACCTTCTCATTCGGGAAACGGTGTAATACCGTCCCGTTGTCGCGTCGTTTACATCGTCGACGTTTAAAACGGTACGGAAAATCGATCCGCGTATCCGTCGGAGCGGCTCTTTCCAATCGACGGGCATAATAATCGTCGGTTCGTCGTCGACCACGAAAATAAAAAATAAATCGATCGTTTTTTCTTCGGTCGGATATCACACAAAATAACGTCTAGTTTTCGACAAAAACTCGCCGAATCGCGAGGACAAGCTGACAAGTACACGCTAAGTAGAACGCGAACAGATCCGCGCGCCTAATGGCGTCCTAAAGTCCCGTCCCCTCCCCCAACGATACGCGTGTACATTTTGAGAACGTTTCTAGTAGCGAAAGTACGACGGACGCGTTCTGGCGCTTCACCAACGCGAGTTAAACAGCTCGTTGTTATCGAATCTATCGAATTCGGCGCTTTGTATTTTTAAGTCGTAACGACGAGCCGTGCGGCCCGTTACAATAACGCGACGTTACAATAAACGCCTTTGAGTGATTCCGCCGCCAGTCATTTTGGTGGATCAAATCGTCGACGTGTTGGGTGATGTTTATCGTCTGTGACGTATTTTTTTTTTTTTAATCATAAACACTTACAGAATAATATTTCGTTGTATTTGAAAATACAGTCTATTCGAATCTTTAATAACGATATCAATCGATGTGTAGAAGAAACCTTTCATTTGCCAACCTTTCTTAACATCATTTAACGATATAGGATTTTCAATTTTTTAGTAATAATTAAAACATACGATTGGAACGTGACATAAATATTAATCCTTTGACTTTTTTTAAGTTTATCGACATTGAATAAAACCGACGAGTTTTTATACGATTCACGGGGGTCAACAGCTAATTTAACACTGTCCAACGACGCCATTATAAAACAGACTAAACGATTAAGTAAAATATTCGAGTAATTCCTGTGTATGGCGTTGGTCTAATGGACCAAAAACCTAGAGGCTGGAGGATTTTATGCGTCTTTATTAAGTATTACGATGTGTTATATGATTAACATTGTGAAACGAAATTGTGAAATTTTTTTATATATACCGACTGATACTTACAGAAATATATTTGAAAAACTTAATCGTTGCACATCTAAATACTTAAAATAAATCAAACTCGTTCTGTGGATTATGTGTACGAATTGTAAAAATGGACTTTGTGGACAATACAGAAACGTAATTAGGACTTTTATGAATATACGGAAATTTCGTTCATAATAATTAACGAGTGTATAACAAATATATATTAATAAATCTTGTATGAGGAGCGTTAGGCTTTGACTATAAATACTCAAACTTAGGCTTCTATTAATTATCGTTTGATACGAAAAATGTATAATTAGTTATACATTATTTCGAACGTAATTCGATGAAAATAAATACCGAAAACGTATACCACAAATAAAGTACTACGTATTTTGTTAGAAACTAATAACGACTTAACCGTGGTTATAATACATAGGATGTAGACATTAACCAATACTTGTACATAGGCCTAAACGTACGTAGATTTTACTATCGGTAATTTTGTTTCGACATTTTTTTGGCAATATATATTTCGAATTAACGTTATAAAATAAATGTACGATTGAGAATAGTTTACACTGAGCTGAGATCATAAACACATTGATAAAATGAAATTAAAAACTTGTTTCGTACCGTTTTATTTTTTTGTACGCGGTAACGATAAAATTATAAATTGATATTATTAACGTTAATACGTCTATAAGTGATAAAACGCGATACCTGGACATCGTTCTAGGACGAATTCGAAATGTCCTTTAGCGCCGAATAAATTTTAAAAAATCCACGGGTGAGCACTGTGAACGCTATCACTGGAACAAGTGAAATATAGCTCGTCACCGTATGGCCACACTGCGTACCACTGTTTATTCGCTTCTCGCGTTTACTGTATTTTACTAGATGGTCATTACATCAACTCGTACTTTCTGAATTCGCGTGATGGTAAGTTTTTTATCCGTTTCAATCCACGTTTGTGGTGGTTAATTGAAGACGTTATATACGATCGTTTTCTTCCTCAGGGTATCGACATCGATCATAGACGCGGGCATAGGGCCAAACGGACTGCACCGAAGTCTAAAGATGTTTATTTGTTGTTGTTGGTTAAGGTACGTATATATTGTAGGTTTGAGCCGCGTCGCTCGATTCCTGTTCGTTTTCGGCTATCGTCGTTACTAAATTTCTCCACTATTGTTCATATTGTAGTTGTACCGTTACCTGGCTCGCCGTACACGGTCCCATTTCAACAAGATCATTTTGAAACGTTTGTTTATGTCTCGCATCAACCGTCCTCCAGTGTCGTTGAGTGCCATTGCTAAGAACATGACCAAAATGGTGTATAGGAATCGTATTGCCGTCGTTGTTGGTACTGTTGTTAATGATAAGAGACTCTACAAAATGCCCAAGCTCACGGTGGGTCGATGTTCTACTTGTTGTCATAACGTCGAAAATTATTAACCGCTATTTTATATTTCATAGGTTTGCGCATTGCGTGTGACTTCTGGAGCTAGAGCTCGCATCTTAAAAGCCCATGGTAAAATCTTGACTTTTGATCAACTTGCATTACAGGCTCCAACTGGCAAAAACACCGTTTTGTTACAAGGTGAGTTTTTATAGCGTATTTTATTTATTTCGAAAATTACTTTGATCGCGTATTGCTCGAATTCAAAAAGAATATTCAATTTTCGTTACTTCTGTTGTATATTTAAAATAGATATATACGCTTTGTGTACATTATCAGAAGTATTTTATAGTATAACTTTTTAGGTTAGTACAAATGTCGTTCTAATCTTTGTTGTAGTAAAAGTATCACGGTTGTTGTGATTGTAGATAATAGCAATCCTCTATTACAACAAACACTAGACCAAAATCAGACACCACATAAAATAATCCTTGTACAAATTATAAATTTGACCAATTTTTTGATATATTAATCTAAGTATCAAACGTGTTTTCTCAATTTGTGTATTAAAAATAAATTTCCAAATGATTTTATTATTAAAACTATTCTTGCCATAATGTAGGTTTCATTTACATTCTATGAGAAGTCATTTAAATGTACATTTAATTTTGTATTCAAACGCCTAAATTAAATATTTCAAAACTTATTTTTTATGATATTAAGTGTGTTAATGGTAAAGAATTGTAACCAGATTTATTACCTATCTAACAATCTAAAGCAAAATTACGTTCATTGAGTTACGTATTTATATATAGTGGATTTCTGTAATATTTCTTATAGTTCATAAAGTTAATTCTTAAACATGTTTCTATAAAATATATATTTTTTAGGTAAACGCAAAGCGCGTGAAGCTTGTAAACATTTTGGTCCGGCTCCAGGTGTACCACACAGTCACACAAAGCCCTACGTCCGCTCTAAGGGACGCAAATTTGAACGTGCTCGTGGTAGGAGGCGTGGATGTGGTTTCAAGAAATAATCATCCTCTCCCTTACTTTATAATAAACATTTTATTACATAATTTGTGAAAATAAAGGACTGTTTTCAACAAATACACTTGATTTACTTTAAATTTTAATCATTTAAAAACAAAAACTTTCACAAACCATAAAGTCATAATAATAATTTGATTCTTAAAGTGGTTTTAAAAATTGACAAAAAATGAAAAAACCACAATATCATACAAAGAAATAAAAACAACCGATAAAAGCTTAAACAAAACTTAATACAAGCAAACATTTATAATCATTGGGTTACAATGAATGCATATAGGACTAGAATATGGTAAAACAATATAAATTAATAAAGTATTTAAGTATATCGATACTTAAAAATGAAATAATCGAGTTTTGTTCTCTTTTATATTATTCATAATTACACCTTGAAATCTGGCCAATAATTTATGTGATATCTCATTGTACTGCCTTCAAACAGTCTATCAAGCCACATTGGCAATCCGTCTAATAAGTGTTCTGTTCGAATATCTTCATCTTTATCCTGTTGTACAGATAATATATATAAACGTTCTTTTTTAGATAATTTTAATAATTTGTTACCTTTAAAATTGGTTTAAATCCCGCAGTATTTTCTTCATCTTCGTCAAAACTATAACTATCTTCATCAGTTTCTTCATTAAAACCCCAAAATTCACCGCCATTTCTTGGTGGTTTCATACCAATTCTTCTCCATTTGTCATTTTTCTGTAAAACAAAATACTATTTACACTTATAATTGCTCGAAAATGTTAGTGTTCACATATAAATGTGTTCTCGTCAAATTTAAAATTTGTTTTTATTTTCGAATAATAAATTCACTCTTATTATATTCTATGTATATATGGAACTTTTTTTGTAAAATGCTTTAAAAAACTTAACATACTTCAATTAATTATTACACTATATGTTTATTAAAATTACTTTTTTAAATTGTCCTTTAATCAAGTATGATCCTAAAATTAAAAAATTACGTTTTAGAAGATTACCGAGAATTCACTAACCGTACTTGGTATTAAATTTCTACATTACTAATAATTGTTCAATTGGTTTCACCGCTAAAATTATTACATTACAAAACATATTTAACGTCACAATAATACGAAGTCGCCAACTTTTTTAATAAATTGATTTTATCCCGTTATTCAGTATAGTACTGCAAATATTGAACAATTTCTATCGTAAAATAAAAATGTCCGCTATCTAATTTGTATTGTAATTTAAATTCAAAGCTCAACTTACACATAAACGATTACAATTTTTACTCACGTGTCGCGAGGATTCTGGATGTTTTGCATGATACATGCAAAAATATTTTTTCAGAGAACACAATGATAACACTGTACCTACACAATTTCGTGTGTTTATATGTATGCTTTTGTTTGTATCTGTAAGGCTTAACGACAATAAATCGCAATACCAATCTCTGGATGGACTACGATCAAGGTTTAGGTAACCAAACATTAACGATTTATTCCTTAAATACAAAATGTATAACGAATGAGAATAATTGATGATAATAAATATATAACACTCACTTTCTGTATGGCCACACAATATGATAAAACTGTCTGACCAACAAAATGGCTGTACTATTGTCTATAAGCAATATAATGGTGCGACAACCGGGTTTAATAAGACGTACTAATCCGTTATAAGTTTCCGCTCTTAGTTCATGAAGTTTCAATTCTCGTTTCACCGTTTGGGATGATTTTGGTTTGGTCTGATCTGCTTTTTTATTGATTTCTTTAATCTCATTTTCCCTATATATTTTTCAAATAAATTATATAACAGTATTTATGTATTAAATATCAATTTGTAAACTTACACTAAAGTATACAAGAAATACACGACCATCATCATTCCAATCATTAAAAACACAATATACATGAAGAATAACCCATGATTGATGGTTAAATCAATCATTGTATAAAACATGGTTATGATATGCTGTTGAGCTCTAGCAGCAATACGTGCTAATAGACTTTGACCGTGTTCGTCCAATACAATCCCTATATGTGCCTCATTACTTAATGTCCATGTAGATTTACTACCAAGCAACGCATTCAATACGCCAGTTAATCTCTCCTAATAAGAACAACACTGTATTTAGTAAACTATAAGTACAATTAACTACTGGTAAATGACGTATTACTTTAGTCAAATCGTAGTTTGCCCAATCGTTGTAGTTATCTCCCAGAAGCCATTTATAGCTGACCATAATTTTATTGAGCCTAGTCAACAGTACTATATGAAGCAATGGTTCACTTGGACTTTCACTGCCTTGTATTAAAGAATTGATAAAATGAGGTTGCCTCTCTCTGAACACATACATGAAAGCCAATCGCACATCAGGATAAATAGAACGGGCTTCTTGAGCGAAACGTCTAATGGATTGTCGATGAGCGTCATGTTTAGGAGAATTTCGTGACACTAACACCAGGCAAAAATGTTTCTGACCAACTGGGCAGAGAGTATCAAAAACGTCTTGTGAAGAGAGCCTAGGTAATGTCAAATATTTATTGCTCTCCATAAGGTCGCGTAGACCGACCATTGGTATATATGTCATAGATAAATGTGCAGCTGGATGTCTAACATTTTCTTTCAATATTAATAAAGTATCTTTATCATGAGGTACTTTATATCTGTCCCGTGTTAATCGACACTCATAAAGTCCGATATTTATAAAACTAAAATAAACGAACAATTTAATAAAAATTCATACTACTATACAAGTAAAACTGTTATAAAATTTATCGAAATATTACCCAAAATTAATGTGATTTCGATACTCAAGAGCAATTAACGCATAACGTAACCTCAAAGGTGATCCAGGTTGCATAACTAAAGCTCGTACACGATTATCAGTTGACCAAGTATTCAAAAATTTATCGATAGTAACATCATTAAATTCTGGTACAAGATTGACTGGTAAACTTTTTCGTACAAAATCTAAACAAAATAGTTTATTAAAATATTTTATGTGCGGTTCTTTAATTTTGAATATTTACTTATGACATTATCAACACTCTGAAAGGATTCTTGATAAACTACGAGATTTGAATCTATAATTGATACTAAATGAGGAATAAAAACACCTTTAGCTCTCCAAAATGCCGAAGGTTCAACATCTTTATTCATTGTTTTAAAATCGATACCTGAAATTAAAAAATTAAAATATATTTTACTTGACCACATTTAACATTTTTAGAATATTGCATTAACTAACTTACCTATTGGTGCAAGATCTTCAATAACCTTTTTAACAACAGCTTGTGTTTTAAGAAAAGCCATAGAAAATTCAGAATAAAATAGGACTAGAGTAAGCTTTTTACTTTTCTTCGTTAGTAACAATGAATTAAATTCACTAAAATAAATAATAATGAAAAAAAATACATACTTAAAGGTAACGTAACTTACTCTAAATGTATTTGTAGTTTTCTAAAGAATTCAAAATTATAACGATGATGTATGTTGTCAAAAAATGTGTCCATGTCAAAATCGAAAAATTGATTAAAACTGTTGGCAAAACTATTGGTAGGTTCGACATAACTATCTGGTTTGTCTTTGTTGGTCAATGTCTAACAAACACAATGTATATATTATATTATACCTAACTATATTTAATTATTTAAAATTAAAATAATAATTTACTTCGTAAGCTGTTGTGATTTCGATGAATTTTGTTTCGGCTTCTGGGTGGTTATTCTTATCCGGATGCCTACAAGTTGAAAAATACAGATATATATTTATAAATGTTACGCAAGTTGTAAATATTTTATTTTTTCTTATTCATACCATATCTTCACCAAGTTTCGATAGGCATTTTTAACTTCGACCAACGATGCGGTCTTTGATATGCCAAGAACCGCATATGGATCTTGGGCAGCAAGCACTACCGTCAGAGCATTTGCGAACAGCACAGTCGAAATCAGCCGCCATTTCATTGTTGTAAGGATTGCGCTGATTTTGATTCACATTTTGCACACTCAAAACTCAAGACAGTCTCATTACATAGCGAATTAATAGCTTTTTTAAATTAAAAGAATTCGGCCTAGACAATATATTACATAAATATAATAATGAAAAAATTATTATTGATAAAAAATTGTCTAAAATCAAATTGTCCCGATGACCACACTGGACAAACCCAATGATGTTATTACCCTCATAGATAAGGTCAAACTGATACGGGTACAGTGCCTGCCTGCTGATTAGGGTGATAGCGACTAAACGCAGTGATGCACGTATAATTCTTGGGCACCAAGTATTTACATATGTTACGTATTCACCGCGATATTTATTTCGTTTCTAATTTGCAATAAAAATAGATGCAACTATGAGAATTCAAAATAACAACAGTAGTCAATCCGTTTCATTTTATTGGGAAAACTTCTAAATTACTTTGTATAAATTATCACTTATTTGTTGTTCACACGCACATCTTTTAAGCTTTTTACTCTGTGCGGTACATAAGCGTAAAAAATATGCAAACACCAACAAAATGTTCGTTTATTCGACGATTAAAAGACAATTAGAAGTGAATAAGTAACAGAGACTTATAAACAAATTGAAGTCCAAAAGGCTGAGTAAATAGTAACTCTAGACGTTGATGCAACGTCTACAAATAACATTCGTTATCAGCCGCTTGTGGTTTCAATAATCTCGATTCTAACATCTGATATATACGTTTGTTGTTACTAGATAGTAATTTGTACGTTTAAAATTTTCCTGTAAACCAACACCGCTGTTTTTCTATTACAATTTTTTTTTTTATTTTTATGAAATTTTTTTTAAATTTAAATATTATTAATTCGAATAGCGTTCATCATGTTATATAGCAAAAATTTATCTTTATTAACGTTATACTGTCTTATTTATTTCAAATCCGTGTACGGATTAATAGATCCAATTACAGGAACTTTTGCTGTTGGAGCTTTTATAGCTGGATACTTTCTACAAAAATCAAATTATCCTAACCTATTTTTTAGTACCAATTGTCCTAAAACAATTGACCTTCATAGTATGTATAATATAAATATTAAATTACAGTTAAATATTAACGAGTATAAATAATTACCTATAATTTATTTGTTTTTCGTTAAAAAACGTTTTCAATTTTCGCTTATATTTTTTAACTGTTTTATGTCTATGTCTAAAAATTATATATTGATTTTAAAGTGTTAAATATTTTCTATTAAATACGTTTTACTAATATCTGTTCTATAGAATTAAAACTTGATATGGATAAAAATTTTTTTGGACAACACATTGCATCCGAAATCATCTTATCTGCTTTGAAAGGCAATTCTCGCCGTAGTATATCTAATAAAAAACCATTACTAATGAGTTTTCATGGTTGGACTGGTTGTGGCAAAAATTTTATTTCAGATTTAATTGCTAATCATATGTTTGGTTCAAAAAATATCCAAAAATTACGATATCATGTCATTCATGGACCCCGTGATAATATTGAATCAAACATATTTAACTATAAGGTATGTATTATATGTTTACTGTTTATCAAACCTTTTACACATATGCCTATTTATTTAAATCATGAAAAGTGATTACTTAAATTGTCTTCTCATTTGCTAATAATAAGTTTGATAAACATTTTAAAAAAAATCTATTAATATCGTTAATACATTATTAATTATATATTAATTTATATTTCAGAAAGTTATACGGGAAAATATCATTTCGGCAATTAAATCGTGTGATACAAATTTGTTTGTTTTTGATGAACTTCATTATATGCCTAATGGTATGTTAGACATACTAATACCTATTTTTGAAAATCATGACGTATCTATTGATTCTAGGTATTGATGACCAATTTATTAAGTTCTTTTTTGTAACATTATTAATTATAAATAAATTTGAAAAGTAGATAAATTAACTTTCAACTGTCAATTAATTATGACTATTAAATTAATATCGATATAATTTAAAAAAATAAATGTCTAATTAAATTATTACTATTGCAGGAATTCAATTTTTATACTTTTAACTAATGCTGGTAGTGATGCTATTGTAAAAAAATATTTAGAGCTTTGGGATAAAGGATATTCTCGAGAACAAATGAAAGTTCAAGATTTTGATTCAATTTTACAAAAATCAGCATTTAACGAAATAGGTATATATTTAAACTAACCTAATACATTTCTAAAATATTAGAATTTAATTATATAAGTAACATTTTGTATTCCAGACACTAATGTAATCTATTGAAAACTGAAACTATACTACATTATTAGTTGATATAAATTTACATATATAAACATATATGTATTTACAAAATTAAAAATTTTTGCTTCATTTTGTTAGCCATCTACCGTGTTGTCATTTATAAATTTGTTTTTCACATTATCATATCGTTATTTTTAAAAACTTGTTCGTTTGAACGAAAGTTCATTAAATTTTAAAATATATATTTTATCATATTTAAATTAATATTATGAGCCTTACTGTACAAAAATATTAATTTTAAAATATTCATTAAAAATTTGAAAATTATTTCTCAACCTTGTATAGATAATTTTTTATAAAAATATTGTTTAATAACAGGAGGTTTGAAGAAAAGTCAAATGATTGATTCTCATATTATTGATCATTTTGTTCCATTTTTACCCATGGAAAAAATTCACGTGAAACAGTGTATTAAGTCAGAATTAAAAAATTTAAACCAACATTTGAATTCTGAAGAAATAAGGTAATATAAATAATAAAATACATTAAAACATAACGCAAAAAACGTCCTATTATGTATTCATAATTTATTCGATTATCATTTTTAAAAAAACTAATTTATTAAAATGAAATCTCGTTAATTTTTTATTTTATAATATAAATTATATTATATTTATCAAAAATATATGCATAATTAGTAATTACATATATTACAATAATGTACAATAATTAAGATTATATTAAAATATGTAATAATATAATACAATATAATATTATAGTATTAAAATATATTATATTATATTATATTAAAACATAAATTAATCTAAATACTTTATCAAAAATAAACGTATTTTAACTTAACATAATTATTTAAGTTATTAAACGCGCTTCTCATATACAAATTAAATTGTTTAGTACAATATAACTTAACATTTTAAATATCTTAATATACAATATATATTTTGCACGTTTACTGCTAATTAAAAATTACCATCAATGGTATCAACCGCTTAAATCTTTAAAATATATCTTTTTTTTGACAGTAAAATATTGCAAATACTACCATTTGGTCCTGCGCCTCAAAACTTATTTTCTACTGCCGGTTGTAAACGAATTAAGGCATTAGTTACAACTGCATCGAGTTCTAATCGGATTTAATATTTTTGAAATGTTCTTGAACATATACTTTTGGAAAAAATCCAATCTAAAAAGTAATTTATCCAAATATATTTTAAGGTTTTTTAAAAATATTTTATTATTTGTATTCTCAAATTATATATTTCTGCAATTATTATTAATTTAATTACTTTGTCTCCTATTTGTCCTTTCCACCATCCTTTTTGATCACCTTCTTTACTTAAAATTTTCAATTTACAACCTTCTTTTAATGGTAATTGATTTGATTCAGTGGGAGAAAAATTATACTTTGCTACAGCAAGTATTCGACAATATGGCCATTTTAATTTAATGTCCAATCTATAAAATCAATTGGGAAAAAAAAAATTAAATAATTTGGAAGTGTATTATTTATATTATTAATGCATACCCAGTGAAATTTTCACTTAAACTGTTTCGTTCATAAAAATTTACCAGCTCAACTAAATTTGGAAAGAAACGTTTTTCTGACAAATAAAAACTACTAATACCATCCTCCAATCGTTCACATATTTTCATATGTTTTACTTGGTTATTGGATCTGAAAATGCATATATTAAGTATTTACGCCTCTAAAATTAATTAATATTTTTATTAAGTAAATTTTAAACATTAGTAAAATATTATTTTTACTTTAAACTTAATGCATAAACTGTTTCTACAGATCTAGTAGGTCCTTGAGGTCGTATTCGAACTAAATATGTACCATCAGATTCATTTTCCAATAAACTTGTAGCTCGATCTCTATCCATCTCACCAACAAACCTATAAGTTAATTTTGAATTTATAATTATTAAAAATTAAACTATTTACAATTACCTTGATCTATTTAAATAATTTTTTTTTTATAATAATAAATTTTATACTCACCACAAATGTTCTGATAAAGTATCATTATCTGACCAATTTCTAGTCCAATCTGGGGACTAAAAAAGTATATAATATAAATTTTCTTTGTCACAAATTATCAAAATTATTTATTTGTTAAAGGTAAACTATTCTGTGATATAAATAAGTATCGATATTTAGATATACAGTTTCAAACATTGAATTCATATCATTTTTATTGTGCAAGTAATTTTAATATAACAAAATCAAACTATACCTATTTCTAAATATTACGTTAATAAATATTTTATAACCCATACATATTAAAAAATTATAAATGATTTTATAATTTAAATGTAAGGAGCTGTTTTATCACTAAAATGAAGTTATACTAAAGTAATACAAATTTTAAATCGTCATTTATTTTTTGTGTATTTACTTTATAGCTATACTATTTTTAAATCACAGTTTCAACATGTATAACATTCAGTTTAATTTGTTATAAAGATTTTAAAAATTTTCTAATAAATGAATATTTATTATTGTTTACAAAATATTAATTAATTATAAGTCAAATTTTAAAATATTTTAAATCATACCCTGTGGCGATTATTGAAGCTTATATTATCGACTGTAAATCGATTTGAAAACATTGCATTTGGAGTAATGTTTGATTGTGGACTACTTAAACCACATCGTCCTGATTCTGGTATGCATAATTTATGTACACTGATAAAGCATTCTTCACATTTATAACCCTTTAACATAAAATATTGTTTAAATATTCAGAAATTTAATCATTTAAAAACAATAGAATGAATCATATTACCTGGAATATACAGCCTTTTAAATATTTTGAACAATGATAACACACAGTTGGCTTGTCAAAAGTGTTCAACATAAATTTATGATTTGTTAAATTGCATACTGATGGTTCAATATTATCTCTGAAAATGAAAGGGATAATGTAAGAATAAATGAATATTTAATATGTCTTGTTTATTTTCTTACATAGCATCTTGTATAGCCTTTATCCAATGCATCTTTTGTTCTTCAGATCTAGCATAAAATGTATATATAGTGTTATCTGATTTATGAACCATAAAAAATTGATGGGACCAGCGATGCTCTCTAGATAAGAATGTACGACTGGTAAAATCTTGATCTAGTCGATATTCAGATAAACGAATTGACTGTTTATAAAAATATTGATCACTCTGGAAACCGATGAACTAAATGAGACAAAATAAAACTTAAATTATAAAATGTATTGAAACTTCATATTCTTAAGAATTTAAATTTGTATGATAAACCATATATAGTAATTTAAAAAATTTAATATCTGTTGAGAAAACTGTGGCAAATTTGCTTTATTTATAAAAATTAAAAACTTTATAAATACTCAAATAAATAATTATACAATAACAATAATGAATAAATTATAATGTAACAATATGCAATATCTGATACACATGGTCAAATCTAATAAAAAAACAAATAAAAATATAACTTACTCTACTTGATTTGCACATCAATACAACTTGGTCAAAAAGGAAAACATATCTACAAAAATAAATTAAATAACTACGTAAAAGCCAAAAGAATTATAAAGATTATAACACATCAACATGCATAATAAATAAATAAAAGCATCACAGTACTAAATAAAATTAATTATTAATTTTAAATAATAAAATTACCTTGGTTTAAATTTTTGATCAGCGTGTGTTTTTATTTTTAATTCACTATCACAAATGAAATGACCATAATTCTTCAATTGCTTTATTCCATCAACATCCCAACCAACTATACTTTTCTAAAAAGATATAATTTCATAATTATTTGTATAAACTATATTTATGACACATATATAAATCAAATAAATGTTTAATTAGTATATACCTGTACATCATTTGTTATTTGCAAATTATCACTAGACTTCTTTACTTCATTCATATATTGAACTACATCTATCATACAATCTTTAGCCCATTCTAATCCTGACAGATCTTTGTGCGTCTGTATTTTTTGTATAGAAATTAATATATGGATATTTTTTATTTCAAATTAAAATATATATATTTATTGCCATACCTGTGGTGTATACTTAATTAAACTTTTTAATAATAGTTCATATCTAAACAACCTTTGCATGGGTACAGACAAGATATCTTGTAATTTAAATCTTCCACCATTGGTTTCTTTTTGGCAGCGCTATAAAAATTATTATAATTTTAATAATAACTTCTGAGTTTAATTATTTTTATAAATTTAATACTAATAAATATGATATAATAAATACAAATTATAAAAATTTTGTCATCTTTAACAAAATGAATTGTAATTTTAGAAATTATTACATTAAACTGTAATATGTAATTATAAAAGTATACAGTTAAATAAAATGTCTGAAAATAACGTACATCAAGCTTATTGATGAAAATATATACTAAGCAGTTTCAACACTAAAGAATATTTAAGAATATAAATAAATTATAAAATTCAAAAAAATATATATATAAATCATAAAATTTAATTAATTATAATAAAATTATTCTTACATTAACTTCTTTATCAATGAATTCATTTTGACTACAAACATCTTTTATTCGAACTTGAGCTGTTCCAAGATTATTCAAGTAATCTGCATAAATTAAAAATTTATCTTTCCGATGAATGAAAACGTCAGAAATCTTTAAAGAGCTATATTGTGAACATGCTTTTATCAAATCCTGTTGAAAATCTTTGTGCACCTCATAAATCTCCTAAATATATAAAATATTAATAAAATATAAAAATATGACTAAATATTCATATACGCTTTACTTTGATTCCTAAAAATATTGTAGAAAAATCATCATCTTTCATTATTTTTGATAATGGTTTCATAAAGCATTGTAATAAACTCTCTAAAACAACAACATAATTCTTTTCTGTTTCAACCAACTCATTTATTGCATAATCACGTTTATCAATTGTCCGTTGTGCTGTTACTGAAAGCTAAATAAATATTTTAAAAGATTGTTGACGTAAATTAAAATATCAATAAACAATATATTATTCAATAGATATTGATGAATATTATAAATCTTTACAACTAAATTTGTTAAAAATAATATATAGTAGATATTATAATTCTTGAATACTAGAGAAATAACATTATTTATCGTTATTATTTTAAAATATGTTAAAAACTAAAAATTTTCTATCTTGCATGTTATGCATTTAAAAAGATTATAATTGTCTGCTATATTGTTAAAGAAAAATAATATATTATTCAAATGTAAAAGCCAAAACAAAAAAATTTTAAATAATTGCATTGATAATAAATTTAACTTACAAATATTTATATATATTTATGAAATATAGTTTTAATAATAAATGTCTATCAAGTTTCATAGATATTAAATAATAATCTACCTGTGAAATAATGGATGTAGAAGATCGATTATCAATTGCACATAAATCATGATAAATTTCTTCATTTCGAATATCATAACTAGTATATTCATTTTCACGGAAAGAATCAAGTAAAGCACATCTCGAAGATACTAAATTTCTAAAATTATAAAAATAAATGTAACAAAAAGTTAATATAATAAATGATTTTGATAAAATAATCAAATTTGTTTAAATTACTCAATAAAAATGTTAAAATGAACAATTTTTATGTTTATCCATAAATGAGTAGTATTTTAAAAATTAAAAATAAAATAATTTAATTGAAAAAAATTTTTTTAATTATATTGTAATACTAAATGCTAAAAAGATTTAATATATAAATTACAATGAGTTGATATTTCTGTATAAATCTTCTTGTGACCTTGTTCTAGGTTTGGTTACAGTAAATCCTCTGAAATTAATTAAAATAATTTAATTTATAAATGCAGGACAAAATATTTAAATTGTACATACGGTATATGAAGTCTTTGTAGTTTTGATGTCAGTGATAGAATTGATAATGTACGAATAACTTTGAAGAAATCAGACAGTTCAAACAATACAACTGGATCAAACAAATCATATTCTTTAACGTCGAATACTTCTTGACATGCTTGTAAAAATATTTTTATGTTGCGCAAACATAAGAACTAAAAAATAATACACAATATACTAATTAATTAATTCCTATACTTAGAAATATATTTTAAATCAAAAATAATAAAATTAATTAATACCTATTATTATTATTAATCCAAAATAATTTACTAAAAATAAGTGAATATACTTTAAAATAGTATACATTTTATTTAACAGTTGTTATGAGCGATTTGTTTAAGTTAAATAACGTTAAAAAAAATATTATTTGTAGAGTTTGAGAACTATTTGTTACAATATAACTTGTTTAGGTAGCTGATGTATATCTAAATTATTACTTGAGCCATTTGAGGCTTCTGATTTATGTCTTTAGAATCAAGACATCCTGGTTCCAAAATGTTTAAAAGATTGCATAAAATTACTCCATCTTTAAGTGCATGGGCCAAATCGTCGATCGTGGATTCTAACCAGTTGACTTTATGATCAGGTCTGATCACGCCACACCTTGTTAACCAATCTGCACATTCACGCCAACCACCGTTTGCCATAACAACATTAATAAAATTCAATTAGAAAAAGAATTAATATTCATACTAAAATGTAGAAACAAATTTGAAACATAAAAAATAAAAACAAAAAGAATGTTAACACAAATATCGGTGAACAACAATCAACTATTAACTTGTTAAATGTTTATTTTGATTTGATTGATACAATGTTAAGTAACTTCCTACTGATAATGAATTAACCAATGATATTATCTACAGTGTAGCTTTACGTCTACGCATCAAAAAGAATATTAAAAAATCAATAAACTTTAAAGTGGTCACACTGAGTAATTAGTGGTGTCTACATTATTCGTATTAAGTGATTTCTTTTCCACACCAAATTTCTTATCCAGTGGATCTATCTGAAAATCTAAAACGCGAGTCTAATTTAGAAGACAAAGACGGACGTTTATGAATATCTGTCAACAGTTTTAGAAATTGTGTCCTACGTAAAAGCGTGGCTAGCCCAAGTAAAAAAAGGTAAGTAATTTTACCAAACAATATGTTTTAATACGAGTTAATATTTGTTTAAAACCTATCATTTATAGCAATTTTTTGTTAAAATGTATTATCAGTCTATTAAATTGTTACTAGTTATATTACAATGCATCTTTTTAATAGCATATTCTGGTTCAATATTTTATGTTAGTATAAAAAGTTCTTTTTTTGTACATATATAATAGGAGGATGAGCAGTTCCGAAGAAGTTTCTTGGATCTCATGGTTCTGTGGATTACGTGGAAATGAGTTTTTTTGTGAGGTATGTTTTCATTAAAAAAAAAAATTACCTCTACTACCTATTTTATTTTTATAGGTGGACGAAGATTATATTCAAGACAAATTCAATTTGACAGGTCTTAATGAACAAGTTCCACATTATAGACAAGCATTAGATATGATCTTGGATCTTGAACCAGGTTTGGGTATTTTATAATTACAATTTATTCATATTTTATTTAGTTTAAACAAATAAGACAAATTTGAATTCTATAAATGTATGTTTATGTATATGTGTTTATATAAAATCGGAAATAACTATGTAGGAAGTATCTATATTTGTAGGATTTAAAACAGATAATGATTAATTTCTATAGAATAATTTATATATGTTCATAGCTTAGGAACTATATATTAGTTTTTGTTCAGAAAACATTTTGGGATACCTCATTTATCTAAATAGAATATTGAATTAAATATTAATGAATTTATTTATATTTGTTTTTATTGAAATTTATAAGAATTCAAGTCGTAAATTATTTCTTGTATTTTTTAGACTTCATTAAATGTATAATGTATTAACTAATGAATACAATTTTATTTTATTTAAAATTTATTTATATAAATTTATTGGAATAATATAGATAAATTACTATGTTTTTATTTTATATTTTCACACAAAAAACTATCATATTTCTATTGAATTAATAAATGGTAAGATACGAAATAATGATGATAAAATTATTAAATATAATAACCATTTTATGTATGCAATACACATTTATATTTTTTTCATATTTACTATACACCTTCGTTTGAAGGATATATAAATTAAATAACTTATAAAAATAATTATAAATTGTCTTATTTCATTTTTAATGTTATAAAATAATATAAATATAAATGCAGATTTTTTAAGAAATATATTGAATATAATAATATAAAGTGTAAAACATAGTCTTGTATATTTTTAGATGATGATTTGGATGATAACCCAAATCATTCAGACTTAATTGAACAAGCTGCTGAAATGTTATATGGTTTAATACACGCTCGTTACATATTGACAAATCGTGGTATTGCTCAAATGATTGAGAAATATCAAACTGGTGATTTTGGACACTGCCCACGAGTTTACTGTGAAAATTCACCAATGCTCCCAATAGGTAATATTAAATATATCCTTCCATAAGTATAATTTATAATTAGATGTAATTATACTTTTGTGTTTTTTCGTGTATTTTGATAGTTTTAAAAATACCATTTTATTGTATTTTAACATAATATTTTATAATGATAATTTACATTAATAATTAATTTGATCACATTATATTAACTATAAATATTATTTTACAGGTTTGTCAGATGTTCCAGGTGAAGCAATGGTTAAGCTTTATTGTCCTAAATGTATGGATGTGTATACACCAAAATCATCTCGTCATCATCACACTGATGGTGCATATTTTGGAACAGGTTTTCCACATATGTTGTTTATGGTACATCCAGAATACAGACCGCCAAGGCCTGGTAATCAATTTGTGCCTAGGTATGTGTGATAAATTTTTATTTGATTTATATTTAGTATTTTATTATTATTATTTGTTCAACTTTTAATAATGGTTATATTAAAAACAGTAACTTTTTATATTTTTAATTTACAGTAATGTCCATCTTTTTCGTATATTTTATTATAAGAAAATATTGTTTTTTTAACAGTACATACAATTATATAAAATATAGAGCCAAATAGTATTATACTACTATCATTAATTATATTTATTTGTTTAGACTTTATGGTTTCAAGATACATGGCCTGGCTTATCAAATACAGCAACAAGCGGCAGCTAATGCCAAAACACCACTCAGACTGACCAGCTTTAATGGAAAACGTTGATATGTATTAATGGAAAATTTATCCACATTTTTATTCTTAAAAATTACTAGATTAACAAAACCAAGATAATTCAGTTACAATTTTTACCGGCTGTCGGCTGTATACTATAATAATAAATTATATTTATACATTTATGTAATTTTTTCACAATTGTACATAATGATTCTTGTTGCAATTCCAATTTACATCATTTATTTTAGAGATCAATCCAATTTTATATTGGAGATCTAAACATATGGCATTTAAAAATTATATCTTTTTCATTTAACTTCAAGATTTTATGTTTTTAATTATCGTATACATATATTTAAATTTTAACATAATTTACAAAAGCTACATTTCATAGTTTTGTGCCAAATAGAAAATAAAAATTTGAAATTGAATCTCGAGATAAATAAATAAAATTTAAATCGTTTAAAATATTTATTTTGATGAAATTACTGTATAAGTTTGATGTGGATCATTAAATACATTTAAACAACCAATCTTATATTAATAAAAACAAAATTTGCTATCTTAAAAATTAATATGGATAAAACTGTATTTGAAATACTTATTACATACATTTTATTTCATAAATAGCATTTTTTATTTAAAACATAATATATCATAGTATTTCCATTAAAACAGCATTTATTTGATTTAAAGTATATATTATATACCAATGTTTAATTTATCAATTTTTAAAAAAGAAGTAAAACAAAGTTGATATTAAGGAATACATTTAAGTAAAATAAAAAAATTTGTTAAAATTAAAATGAACAGCATATTTTTTAGTACATAAAGAAGGTGAATAATGTATAACAATTTCAAATTATAATTTACATTTTATTTTCATTCGTTGTTAATAATAAAATGCCCTAATTTCAGACTTCATTGTATTACGTATGAATTTTTATTAAAAAATTAAAAAATTGATATGAATTCACATTCAATTATCTTAAATTTTAATTAGGTACATTTAAGCATGTCAGTTAATGAACTATCTCGTATAACCATACAGAACAAGTTTATAAAATCTGAATCAAGTTGTCATCTCATTTTATTATCTTCTCCAACGAAATCGTTTAAATTAAATACTATAATATAATACAAAAGTTAATCTATTATTTTCTTGTTCTTTTCTATGTTATTGTATATTATGTGGTCGCAGATCTTGCGATAGGTTTAAGAATATTTAGTATAAACATCAATTGAGTCTTCCATAGATTTAGTTATTCATACATTTAAGAGTAAACGAATATACCTTATATTTATGAATAATTATAAAAATAGGTACTTTATGTGATTCACAGTTAGTTTTTTTTTATTGAAATGTAATAATACCTTCTACACAATTGGTAATTAATAATTATTCAGCCAAATAATAAAAAATAATGTTCCAGTGCGACCCAGTAATCATAAAATGATTTCAACCAGTTGCACAATTTTTAAAAATGCTAGACCAATTTTCATATACGCTTTAGGTAAGAGATAGGCATTATGTTAAAGCAAATGCTGTATATTACTGTACATTATTTGGTTAGTATTGAAATTATATCGGTAAATATTACAAAAATGGAGTTGCATAATTACAAATTAAATATAACAAAATACAGATATATTGAGAACCAAAAAAAAATATTAATTAAGGATATCTGTTATTATAAATGAAGTAAAATGTACATTAGATTTTAATTTAAGAAATGTCAATAAACATATAGCTTTGAACTTTATGTGCAAAAATAAAAGCATTTCGTTTCACTAATATTTTAGACTTCGTGCATGAAATTCAACATGGAAGGAATGATTAATGATTATTTATCTAGTGTGGATGTTATCTAATTTCAAAACTGTTATCAAGTTAACATATTAATCACTCAGAATAATCAATTGTAAAATATTTCAAATATCGCATTGAAATATATAAAAAAATTATATTTCAGATATGTACATTACGCTTTAAGGAATATTAAATATCTGTATATGGTGAAACTATATAGTATTATATTATGCTAAACACTTACCATTTTCACTAGAAAAATAAAAAGCGTCAATAATTGTTTTTGGTAATTTACCATTTTAGTACATAATATTGTGTAAATTCAATATACTCCTTAGTTTATTATTTATTAATGGATCCTTACGATAATCCAATAAAATGCATTTTTATATGTCATTTTCATCATACTGCTGGACCAAAAATATTATGTCAAGTAAGCGTTTAATATTATTTTCTGCATTTCAAATAATATATTTGTGTAAGAATGGAGTTTATATTTGTTTTAATTAATTAATTAATATAATTGTTCAGACTACTTTAATTACTTAGATAATTATATATGCACTGAATTTATTAATCTCAATTATTAAATTGTCATGATATTCAACATTTTTAACACATCCTTTAGAAATACAATTAATCTAAATAATATTCAAACTTCTAAGTATTATATATTTAATTATAATCAATTATGTTCATTTTCCATTTAACTTGAGAATTTTTTTTTTAATTTAATTAATAAAACATATATCTTATGTAATTTCTGTCAGATTGTAACGAAATCAAAATAATTATCCACTGTTAACAATTTAAATGTATAGTAAAATAAATGCATTAAAGATAACCATGTTAAAACTGAAAGTACCTCAGACTTCAATCTTAATATTACATATTTTAACATTTTATTTAAATTAATATTTATAACTTATTGTCTTATAAATTCAAATGTTATAACAGTTCATAATTATAGATAAGTAACATCGCAAAACAGGAATAGTAATATTAAATGTATATAAATAAAGTTTTTTATTTCTGATAGCAAATATTAATTGTTATTATTTTAATACTAAAATTTAATTACTTAAATTGTTGTTTCATTTATTATAGAAATATTTATGAAAGGTAAGATATTTACGTATCGTTGTTTTTAATAGGTACCAACAGATTTTATAAGCAAAGATACATTTGAAACAGTCAGTGTGTATATAATACCAAAAGGTCAACTTCAAAAATCTATAATTACTATGTAAGCGTTATATATATATATAACTAAATAAAACTAAATAGTTTTCGCATATATTATTCATAATTAAAATGATATAAATTGAATACTTTATTTTAGAACAACAAAAGATATGAAAATTTTAGGTTATCCTGTACAAATAAGTGATCAAAAATATATTCGTAATGCGTACTATTTTAATTTATGTTTTGTTTGTGATTATAACTCACATACACTACATTATGAACCTATAGTAAAGAAGTTGTCAAAATTTTTTGTAAGTTCGTTAAATATTTTGTTTTATTTAGAACACAAAATATAGAAGGAACACTACTTTAATATATTTTTTTCCAGACAAACTTAGAAATAGAAGATAATTTTCTTTCTAAAAGTGATCAATCACCAGATACTCAAAAAAACTTATTACATCTATTAAGTAAAGTAATGAATGATATGAATATGGATAAAAAATGTGTTTTAACAGGTATTATTTATAATTTTTAATTTATTTCTTTTTTAATATTATAATTTTTTTTTAAATTACCCTAAAATTATAATTTCTATATATATATTAACAAATGAAAACTCCAAATTTTAATTTGTATTTTCAATAATTAAAAATTAGAAATTAAAATATGTATTTGTTTACATATTGCTATTAAACAATTTATGAAATTATGACTATCATATGTACTAATAATAAATATATTGTTATATAGCACGAAATACAATAGTCTATTTAAATATTATTGAAGTTTCACGTAATCCACCAACACCATTGGATTTTGATGTTCCTTTATTAGTGTCACCAATTGATGATTTTGATGATCAATGGGATTTAACTACTAGACAAGTAAGTATAATCTCATCGTTTCATACTTTTATAACATATTAAATTAACTATGTGTATTATAGGTAGCTCCATTTATTGACGGAGTTAATCATATATCCAAAATTTCTGAACTTGCTAAATTAGACATTGAAATGGTCACTGCATGTATACAAAATTTAGTGTAATCTATTTTATTTTTTTGAAAACCCATTTATTTATGTATTATTTTAAGTGATATTTTATATCAATGATTAATACTACCATTATTTTTCAATTTTTAGTTATTGTAATGCTGTGTCATTAGTCGATTTGTTTCGTTATAGTAACATGTATATATGTACTACTAAAATTGGACAACTTGCCCGTAATAAGAGTCGTTATAATGAAGCAATCAATGCTATTTCACGCCCAGGTTTAATTAAAATCAAATTAATTTTTTTAATTCATAAGAGTAATCATTAAATATATTGTAATTTTTAGAAGGACCAAAAGCAACTTTCAAAGATATATTCAGTATGTATGCAGCAATGAGACAAGGTTCTAGATTTATTGATGTCTGTTTAAGATTCAACCCAGCTTCACTAAATATTGATGAAAGAAATTTAGTATTATATGGTCTTGCTAATGGTTATGTTCGTCAATTGAGGAAGGTAAATAAAATAGATTAAAAATAAATATTGAACACTCGTACCTTCTATATAATTTAAATTTTATACTTATAATACTATTGTAATAGCAAAATATTTAAAACTGTAGTAAGTCAAAAATATTCATCCTTAATAAGTAAATAATCGGTGTAGTAAAAATAAATTATCTAACTCTTAATAGATAATGTAGAACACTGTATTAATTACAATAATTTATGTGGTTTTCATGTTTTAAGGTAGGTACAAACAATCTAGATATTTCAATATTAACGATTTTTAATAACATTTTTTAACTAGAAAAAATTTGGTTCTATTATTCTTCAATTATGAATTTATTTCAGTATCCAGTAGTATTAAACGAAAGTGATGTAGAAAAAACATATATGGGACAGTATTATAATGGACTAAATTCGCTCAATATAGTTAGCTGTTACACTAATTCAGATGTTTATAATTTGGATAATGAAATCGAAAGAGATTCAAGAATAGTATCAATATGGAAGTAAATCTATAATAGTAATTATAATGTTAACATGTAAACTGATATATTATATATAAAATTATATACAAAAATGTAAAATACAATTGATTTTATTGTTTACATTTGGTATGAAACATTTCATATTTTATAATATTTATATTTGTATATAATAAAATTTTAATTCTATTTTGTCATAAATTAAAATAGTTATTAATTCTAGTTAATTTGTCACAAAATATAATTATCCTTAAACATACATTTATAAAAGTAAATAAGTATAAAATATATAAATTACTATAAAACTAAATACATATATGATATTAAAAAATGGTATATTTATATATACAAAATCAAAAGTATAAAACTATTATGGACACTTGCGGTCAATTTGACTTTTACCTCCTTCATTATATTCTTGATGACTAATCCACATTTGTTGAAATGTTCCAATGGAAGCTAATATTGAACCACCAATCCAAGCACCAAAGCGCCTTTCAGTTGATCCATTAGGGGCAATCAATTTTAATCTCATACTTGCAGGTATACGAGCAGAAAGGTCTCTATTTAGTCTCTCTGGAAAACCCTTTGATCACATAAATATCATATTAATATATATCTATATATAAATTATAAATGATTTAATTTAAATTTATAATTTACTTGTAAAAATGAATTTCCTCCAGTGACAATTACATTATTATATAAAGCAGGTCTTACATCTACATCGCACATGCCTACACTAGTGGTAACAATATGACTCACGCCTAACAAAGAACCACCCATGCTTGGGCTAGGGTCAAATAAGCCTTCAGGTATTTTAAATCTCTCGTTGCCAAATTCCTAAAAAAAATGTAATAATTTATATTTCGTAAAAAATATTTTTAATTTCAAAATTAGTACCATTTATATATTTTGTGAATTTATGTATTAATATATATATATTATAAATACGCGTCATGCCTATAGTCAGTTACTACTTACTATTATTTTCATTATGCGCTTAATATTGAGTACTTAATTGTTATCAAATTATAATTCAGTTTCTTTTTATTTATATCTAAGTTTAGTTTACCTACAAATTTCAAAAAATATTGTTTTATATATACTTGATTGTATCCATTTGGAAACTCAAAATGAGATGTAGGAAGTGCTGATATTATTCTCTCATCATATGGACTTTCAGATACTTGCAATACAGTATGTTGAAAATCTTGAATAACTGATTTGCACATATAATTATGCCAAGAATTTGTTACTTCAGGAAGCGTTTTTTTTTTTGTCCATATTGGTTTTTCTTTTTCTTTTACCTGTTCCTTTTGTGCGACCATATAATGTGGAAGTACTTCAATGTCATTTTCCTACAATAATACAAAAGAAAATGATTAAATATATTTAACATATTCTAGTATATTTACTTTAAGAAACTGTCTGCATTGTATGCTAATAAAATCTCCACCCAAAGGAGATTTGACAATAGCACTAGGTATAACATAACCATCATGTACTGGAATAGCAGAAGTATGTGTAGCACCACTGTCTATAACAATGCCTGTTGAGCGACCACAAGAAAATGCAGCCAATACAGCATTTTTGCCAAGAAAAGTAGCTGGAACATTGTACTTCTCGAACATCAACTCCACTAATTTCTCTCTTTTAGGTCTAACATTTAACGGTGACTCTGTAAATAATACTGGATGATATTGTGAATCTGTTTGCAAACATTTTGAGTAAGAATAATCCAATATTTTCTCAAACAAATCCCAATCATCAATCATGCCGTCTTTCATATAACTTACTACTTCAGTGCCTGAAACAAAATGTGTTAAAATTTGTAAAGCAAGGTGTATTAAATGTATGATTAATGATTACCTTTACGAGGGACACATAAAGAGTTAACGTCAATGTAATATTTAGTATTTTCGTTAATACGATTTCCCAGTTTAACTCCGGGTTCTAACATACTAGTATCCGCTGTACCATCGTCCGAAATACCGACCACGGCCGGTATTTCTGCTTTTGGTGTATCTTCTTGAGCATAACCAATACGAAACGATTGTGATCCCAAATCAAACACCAACGCTCCAATTTCATCACCACCGTATAGCATACCGCTATTCATCGCAAAAAAATATACGCGTAAAACACCGATTTTTAATACAAATGTGTACTCTTAGAGGATGCAACTAATAATTCACTTAGAGGTCGGTTAAGGAAAGTTAATAATGATTATTAGGATGCAGATAGATAAATTAAGAAGCCGGGTTTGTTTATACTTTACAGTGTGGCCAAATATTCTAATAAAAACAAATTCGGATGTTCTTGTAAAAGTGATACACATGGATTAACCTCTAACACTGGTAATTTTTAAAACCAAGAGACTTTTACTACCAATGCTGGAAATTGGCGTTCGAACTAAATTGTATATAGTTGATACTTTATTTTCCTAGTGGAATAGGTACCATCCATTAGCAGTATTTGGATGAACTATAGTGTGCAAATATTATACATGAGTATTTTTTTTAAAAAAAATGTAAGAATATTTTTTTTAATAAAATTATATTTTTTTGGTCATAATAAACAACTGGTAACAATTTATTATTAAGTCAGTCATTTCCTTTATGTTTCTCAAAATGTTTTTAAATAAGACTAATACAAGTATTATTGTATGCCAATAAATTATACATCATAAAATAATGATGCTAATGGATAACGTATAACAAATGCCAACAAACTGCAAATAAACTGAAAACAAACAAAATAACCATATACAATATATATATATATATATTAAACCAAAATAGTATTTTGATTAAAACATACTTGAATGCTTAACAATACTATAGTCAATGTTTTTTCATTAGTTGGTCCAATAAAAAGAAGACACAAATTGATAAGTGTTAAATTATTACATACAATATTCTCATCAGTATTTTCTTCTATATGAATTATTTTAAATACTGAAAATAATTTCAAACATGTTTTCCCAATGATTGAAATATTATTTTTATTGCACTTAGCATAACTTGGGGATAGTGTTCCATATTTGTCTAACCTACACAATTTATATTTTGTATTAATGGATAAAGTATATTTTAAAGTATTATAATGATATATATATATATATATACATATAATGTACCTTGGAATACGATGTCGTGGACAATGTATAAAATGAAATAATTGAGGAATTGAATATAAAAAATTAAAAATTTGGGGTAAAAAAAACAATAACATAGTTTTGCTAAAATGACCGAGAATTCCCACTACTGCAAAAGTCATACCAGCAAAATAACAATAAGTATCGCCAACAAAAATTTCAGAAGGGTACCTATAACATAAATTATTAATTTTTTAATAACTAACTCTAATAGTTTAAATAGTCAATTATTTACTTGCCAGTTATATTTGAATAAAGCCAAAGTTACTGCTATAAATGGCATTATAAAATGTAATGAAAATAAATGTGCATTGGCACAGTCTCCAGATAGTTCAATTAAATTAAAAATAAAAATAGAAATTGCAATAACGAGACTCTGACCAGTTTCCAAGCCATTGATTCCAGCTAATATATTAATAGCATTTGTACAAAATACCGCTAACATACCCATGTACACATAGTAAAGTAGACCTGTAACAAAAATATAATAAAATTACACATTATAAAACTTTATACAATGTACATAATACATTTTTAATAATATTGTTTAGATATGTACATTCCAGCAATATAAATTATACATTTTTCATTATCATAGCGTATATACATTGAAATATAATTAGAAAAAGGCTTAAGTAATAACTAATATAATATACACAACTTCAATGAAAATATTAAGCTTACCTAAATTAACAGATATTCCTAAAACATCTCTAAATGGTTTAGGCACAATTATTGTAGTAGAGTTAAAATTTATATAATAAACAACCAGTAAAGGTAAAGATGCAATAGTTGGTAATAATAGTTTATGTCGCCATCTTAAATTGAGTACATCATCTGCAAACCCCAATAAGAGCATACAACAAACTGACAACAGGGCCGCAAGCATTTCAATAAACTAAAAATAAAAAAAATAAAATAACCATTTTTTAAAACAGTTATCTTACTAAATCAATAATTAAAACATATTATTCTTTCATTTTACTCACAATTAAAATTAGAATAAAACCTAAATGTTGTATATAAAATATAAATCAACTATCAATAATGATAATTAAATTCATCTTTATGAATTTTATTTTAAATTAAATATTAAAAGAATTACTTCACTGTGTGGGAATAAACTTGTATCATTTTGTAACATGTGTCTGCCAAAAATTACAGGTATCAATACAAACATTGTAATCAAAAATGTACACCCTGTAACTACTCCAAAAGCTTCGGGTCTAAATTAACATAACATTTAATTAATAACACGTCGACAACTTTGAAATTAATGATATTATATTTAATTAATAATTAAAATAAATGATAAATACAAATCAATTACTATATAGATATAAAATTAAAACATTGTTTAAAGACATTTTTAAAAACTTACATTTTTTTTTCAGATTTTTTATTTAAATCTTTTCCATATAAATTAGCTTCAATAAACATAAATTTTAGTCGAGGTATAATATTATAAGTAGAAAAAAAAGCAAATACACTGAGTGTAATATTAATAATAATAATATAAAGTATTTCCATGATTAAAATGTAAATTTTAATTTAAATAAAATTAATTATTAATAAATATATTAATTAAATGATTTATGGAAATATGAAATATATGTCATATTACACGTAAACTTAAAAACTAATTGAATTAAAAAATTATCTTAAAATCAAAATATTTACTTATATTTTTATAATCAAATATTATAACATATTAATTTGATTTGTAATCATTTTAGTACCATTTGATAACACCAATCTTCATGGAGAAGAATATATAACATTCCCGCTATTTTAAAATTTAATAAAATAAATAAAAAAAAACCAATGATAATAAAAAAACTTTATTTTCAAAAATAATTTTCTGCAAGAAACATGAAATGTATATCTGTATATATATATATAATGTAATGTTATATAAATATAATGTATATCTATATGAATTAAAAAAAAATTATTTTATCAATTTGTTACGAAAAGTTCAAGACAATTTCTGGTTCTTTGTACCAAGTAAGATTTAATTTTTCATATAATTGTATGAAAGTACCAATTTAACGTGGTATAGTTTTACATTGAATTAAAGTTTAACCATAAGACAATTATTAATTTGAACCATCTACTGACATCTGATCACATATTCTGGCTACATAGTTATATAAAACCATAAACGTATATGTAATGTAAAATGTATATTTTTTTTTATAGTTATTGTTAACATATTATTGTAATGATATTAGTATTTTAATAGTAGGATGAAATTTCTTAACGAAATATAATTTAATATTCCCACTGAAAATAATTTTATTTTCTATTAAACTCTTGCAAAAGTTGTACACACATTAAAAAAAGTTTCACTATGTCCCCAAATCTATTTTACTATAAGAAAATAATTTAGGTGAATTCACTAAAAAAACACCCTTTAAATTACTACAACTACATTTATAAATTTTAAATCAGAATACTATAATGACATTATTTTTGTACATTGTCTAAAATGTAAGTTTAGCTTCAATCAAATAATGATTTTAAATATTTTAGTACATATTACAATTTTATTTCAATTAGCTTTTGTCTTTTGATAAACACGAATAAGATATCCTTATCCTGCATTTATTGCTAAATGCCAATTTTAGTGGTGCACAAACAATTTCATGTATATCTTATATGGTATATATCAGTAAAATAATTATATTTAAATACAAATTTTTGAACATATAATTAACTTTTGATGACAGTTTTTGAATACTTTTATTAATATAGGTGTTTTTATACCAACTATTTATATTAAAATACTGACGATAAACAAAATAAATAATATATTTAAATTATCTTTTGAACTCGATTTTCAAATGTCATGGACATGATAAGAAAATTAAAATTATAAAAAAATTATTTACAATATTAAACAATTATAAATTTTTAATTGTAAAACTTGTAAAGCTCCAAATCAAAATTGAAATCTTATATTAATTTATATATATATATATATATATATTATAATTAAAATCAATCGTTTAAATAATAGTTGTATTAATAAATATTATAATAGTATATTTAAAAGTATATAATATATAAAGATTATATTATAATAATATTATAACAGCTTTATAAATTATTATACTGAGTAATATCTACTCAATAAAATTAAGTACATATTTAAGAAATTGGTATAAATAATACAATTAATAAATACTTCTTATGTAATTTGCGTTTTAATTATTATATAATTTATTAGTTCTTATACATTCACGTGAACATATTTAAAATTTCTATTGGTTTGTTTTAATATAAATATATATATAGTAAAATTAAGATAAAAACAAAATATATTATAAAATTTTAAAACTAGTACACATTTTATTAATTTAAACAATATAATAATAATAATAATATAATAGTATAATTTTTACATTTAAATTAATATGTAATAAGTAAATTTTTCTTATTTTGGAATTTGAGAAAAGTATTCCTTATGAGAAAAGTGTGGCTGTAAATGACTATTTTTGGCTGAAATGCTTAGATTCTTTAGTAATACATTTTGAATGGAGTTTTTTAAATGGATTTTAATTTAATTAGATAATGATTATTTATAAATTGTATAACAATTTATACAATATAAGTATTTTAAATTAACATAAATTACTATAAAAAATAATGATTGTAGTTGACAATGTAAATGAAAACAATGTTAGTAAAATATAATTTTTACGAAAAAAACTATTGTCTTTGAAATTTTTTTGCTTAAATTAAACTTTAAAATCATGCAATTGATTACTAGTTGGGGTCATTTCAACAATGTCTTTATGCTTGGTACTAGTTCTAGAGGTGATACTATTAGTGGTTCTAGTAGATACAATGGTAGATGTTTTAAAAAGTACATATCGTGGACAAACTTTTTTGTTTAACAATCGTAAAACGCGTTTTTTACAAATAAAAATTAAAAAAATAAACAGGCCTTGTGCTGAGTTTCCAATGTCTGTCACATACCATATACCAGTTACGTCATCCATATCTGTTGCCCACGATATAACTTCTGCTAACCAATTGACACCCATTACAACGAATAATTTTAAATATAGCATGAATCTGCAATATATTATATTCCTAATTTAAAATATAGTTTGTTCCATTTAACTACTCAATATATTTTATAAAGTTAAACACGAAATAAATAAGTATTAATTTATTATTAAATATAACCAAAAGTTTATAGGATTGAAAAAAATCTCGAACACACATATTTGTTTGTTTTATATGACTTTTACTACATACCTTTGTTTTTCATGATCTACAGTTTTGTTACTTTCAGATCCATTGAGTACTTTAGCATTATTCATATGTTTAATAATTATTATTGTAGTATATATAAACATTAATAAATTGCTTAATAATAAGATAGCTGCAGGACCATAGAAATAAAATAGTGTTGCTTCTTTTGCTGAAATATACAATATACATAATTTAATTATATAATATAATACCTACTATTCTACTAGTATATTTTTATTGTAATATGCCTATATTATATTACAATTTTTAAAGTTATTTTTTAAATTATAACATTTTGCGGGTAATTTTTATATTTATATTATTTATTTTTATATTTATATTTTTATATTTATATTTTTATATTTATATTTTTATATTTATATTTTTATATTTATATTTTTATTTTTATAAGTACTTACAACCAAACCAACAACTATTTACTCCAAATTGTGGATGAATTGTAGAAGTTGTATTGGGTGATACTCTATCCATAACAAATGTTATTCCTGAAATTAAAGCTGGACATCCCCAAGCGTATATTGAATAAATAATAAATTTTTTTGCTTCGCGTTCATATATATTTCCTCGTAAAGGACGAAATCCACTGGAATTAATAATTTATATATTTAATTATTTACTTATTAAATTACATTTTTTATAGAAGGTCTAAACAATCATTAAATCATATTACATTCAGAGTAAAATATGTTTTTAAAATTTGAATAAAATTGATTTAAATTTACTGAAATTTTATAAATTTGATTTTTATTTTAATTACAACTAAGTAATAATAATTATAATAATAATAAAAGTAACTATAGGTACGTTATTTACCTGAAAGTCCACCATAAATCAAAACACATAACATTTAACCAGAAAAATGTTGACAAAAAAGAGTATTGCATAATATATGCTACTGAAACAAAGAAAAACAATTGTGTAATAAAAATGTATACTTAATTGTAACTGGTTTAGTTGTTTCATTAATTGTCAGAGACAAATATATGAAATTTAATATCGTATAGTTATACTTTATTACACATATATTTCTCTCTAGAAATATGTTATTAAATATTATTGTGCCTAATATGTCTAATATGTACAGTATGCATAAAAAGTATACATTTACTTACCTAAAATGACACAACTACCTTTACTCATTTCATCAGAAGCAAATTTAATGATTATTAAACTAATGTAGGCCATCATAAGTGATGCTATATGACACATTAGTGATTTTCCATGCAAATTCCGTAATTCCTTAATAAGTGCATACACCAGGAATGTTGTAAGTAAAAATGGTAATGATAGACCCATTCCAATTATATGCACCACATTTTTTATAGAAATATTTTTAGGTTCAATAAATATGTCTTCAGAACACACAATTGGTAAAATCTGATAATTGTATTCTGAGAATTTTTCCAAGCAAAATTGTTCAGGTTTAGCAATTACAAAACCTGATTTATTCAGTAACTGTCCCAATTCGGATATGTTAAAACTATCTTGTTCATTTTTTAAAGGGTTCATTAGATACCTGCCATGAGGACAAGTCATTCTTCCATAAACTAAATGAAATTTATCTTTCTCGTATACTTCAGACGTAATTGCATTTACAAATGTTGGTACCTAAAACACATTTTTAAATTTAAAATAAATTACATTTAAATCTGATATAGTATTGTCACATTTAGTTAAAACAATATTTTGTACTATTTTAAAGAGTTGTATTTTACACATAATAATGTATTAAACTATAGAATATTACTAGTTAAATTTGTAAAATTAAATGTACTAAATTGTTCTACTCGTATGTATATATATATATATATATATATATATATATATATATATAATATGAACATAATTATGTAAATAATTTGGCGTAGTTTAT
>JAIPRN010001647.1:0-41712 GCA_025469175.1 Geopemphigus sp. TES_GeoC_2020
ACGGGGAACAGACAACTCTCGCGCATTCCCGCCACGAGTCACAAAGGTTAGTTGCAAAAGTCGGTATCCCCGGGATCAAGAGCTGTTTTCTTCACCAGAATTTCTGCGTCTCGACTCGTTATTATTGTCAGTGAAGTTTCATAAGCAAACTCACCGTCCTAACCTTTTCTCAGTTAACTTTACAATTATTTCCTACTAAATTTATTCAAATCGACAGGACCGAAAAGGTAAGTCAATTGATAATTAATAATATCGAAAACAAATTACGTATTAATTCATTATAGTTAAACACATCTCCCACTTATACTTAATATCTATATATGGATAATTAAGTTTTTCTTTTTCCCAATCCTAATTGTTTATTTTTATTTTTGAGTTATTACAAACACTACACACGTTTAATGTTTATGTTATATATTTTATGAATTTTGGCGTATAATATGAATCTATGTAACTACATTATCAATTTAACAAAAATATAATATATTTTCACATTTTTAGGACAGCGACGTAATTAACTATAGAAAATAATGTCGTTTTTTCGATTTATACTTGTTCGGGTAAGGAGAATTATAAATAAAAAATGAAAATTATTTTATTATTAAGTCAAATCAATGTATTAGTAACTGAATAAGCACGAAGTTAAGTTACGAAATAACTCATAAATATAATAGATAAGCTTTATTTAATTGGTTGGAGAGGTAAGAGTAAGAGTTATACGAGTTTTTCTTAGAATCATTTTTTGAAACGGTTGTTTTATTATTGTTTGAAAACGTTTAACACTTAACAAAAGGGCATGTGTAAAAATAAATAAATTAAGACTAGTGTTCAAAACTAGAAGTTCTATTAATACTATATTTTGCTTTATGTAAGGAAACCCATTTAATGTCATAATATCTATATATGTATTTATATATTTCTATATATGCTTACGTCTTAATAATTTAATAAAGTTATGTTTTATTTTGAAACCAATGGACTTCAATATGAAATTTTTTCGAATGTTTTGACAATGAAACGCGTGTTAGCAAAATGTATTCCAAAATTGTTGAATTTCGAATAAAAATGAAAGTTGATAAGGAGTCACTAAATGAAGTCAATAACGATGTAGAATTACTGATACGCGTTATAATAGGTAACAAAACATGGGTTTACAAATATGACGTCAAAACTAGGGCTTAATCGTTCCAGTAGAGGCATTCTGGATCAGCAAGGCCGTAAAATACTCGACAAGTGTGGTCAAACGTGAAGGTTATAATCATTGTGTTCTTCGATTTGAATGGCATAGTGCATCGTGAATTCTTGCCACAAGGTCAAACGACCAATAATGAGTATTACCTACAAATTCAACGCCGTTTGTTTGAAGCAATCCATAAAAAAAAACGTCCGGATTTATGGCAAAATAATTCATGGCTTTTGTACTACGATAATGCACCTACTCACACTTCATTACTTGTTACTGAATTTTTGGCCAAATATAAAACTGTAACGATGCACCAGTCTCCATATTCGCCCAACATGGCTCCGTGTGACTTTTTTCTATTTCCAAAAATAAAGAGAACCTTAAAGGGCCGTCGTTTTATAAGAATAGATGACATTAAAAGTGCATCGCTGAAAGAGCTAAAGGTTATCCCAGAATTTAAAAAGTGATTCAGAGATTGAAAAAAGCGCTAGCACAAGTGTATAATATATACTGGAGACTATTTTGAAGAATACAATACTAATGTTGACGAATAAATAAATTTATTTTTAAAAAAAAAACAAAAATTTTCGTTATATTTAAAAACAGCCTCGTATTATTATGAAATAAATAACATCAGGTAAAAATGTTTACCAAAGTAATAGTTAAAATAACCATAGAGTAATTTTTATATTTTTGATTTACAAAATTACAACGAATATTTTTTGGATTTTTAATGATATTATATATGGTCTTTATAGGAATTTTTTGTTTTTTCCCAATTATTTGTCATAAATAACGTAATTTAGTTTCATTTTATCACTTCGGCAAGTTTGAAATTAGACGAAGAGTAAATAAATAAATAATTTTTACTATTCTTAAAGTAATTTCGAATTACAAAAAACTCGTAACATAACTGTATCTCTCAATTGGTTTAATATTACTATAATAGCGCAATAATACATTTATCGAAATATTCGTACATTTATTATTGATATTTTGATAGATGGTTCGTGAATAATAAAAATATATTTATGTTACCAAATATTTTGTATCGTTTCGCAGTGGAATTATATTAAGATGTCTTTAATCTATGTGCTTAATTGGTATAATTATATTGCTATAATTTTGTTTTTCTCTTCATAATATAAATTCCATAGTAAAGTCTAGTGAATTTTCAAAAATTAAAAAATATGCCACGATAATGTTTTATAATTAAAAAATGTTATACTGTTGAAATATAAACAAATTCTGGGTACGTAAATTCTTATCACGACTTTGAAAAAAATTGATAATTCCTGACTCCGTATTTATCGCTTACAATAGTAGCTAGATATTTAAGGTACAAAATTGTGAGTTATGCTATTGTGGTCTATCGATATCATAAAAGTATTGGTCGAATATTGAATTATAATGTAATGTTTTATTTTCGTTGGTTTACGATAGTTAATTTTAAATAAAAATTAACAAAAAAAATTTAAAAAAACTAAAATAAAAGAATACGGAAAAAAACGTTACAAGCAACATTATCGTAAATACGTTTTTACAGTTATTTTCCAGGAGGATTTTTTTTTATTCAGTTTCCTTTAACAGTCTACGTATTTGATACCATGTGCGTATCGAGCACCACCAATCATCACATGTTTCTAGAGATGTTTCATTTCAACATTTCATAAAATTACCGTCGTAAAAATTAACAAAGTGGTCGTCTTAAAATTACTGTCCTATACTAATAGTTAGTGGCTCTAGCTTCATATTATTTAATATATTTTGTAAAACGTAAAATAATACTGATTATTTCAGGCTCACAAAGTTAAACTTTGAACAATCAACGTTTCGTTTTAAAACAATTTTTTCCCATTTCGATCAAATATTAAGCTTAATCATTATCATAGATTTTGTTTTGAGCCGTTTTTTAAATACGAAACACAAACATATGATAATAAATACAGGGTTAATACTGCGGATGCGCCATTGCGATTTATTTGTTTATAAATTTATTTCTATTACATTTTCATTATGATAACATTAATCGAAAATCTACAGAAAATTGATTTTCTTATCAATGTTTTATAGTTTTTCTATTTTACGTTCATAATAGTAATAAGTAACATACTCTTAAAACGTTTTCTGAAACTATCGTATATTTGTTTTAATATATAACTATGAAATTATGTTGAACTAGTTTAAATAACTCGTTTAACTTTTAGAATACTTGTAAATATAAAGTAAGCAATTTAGTAAAATGATGTGCCTAATCTGTATGTTATGCAGTGTAATATAAAATTGTATGTATATTTTATTGTGTAGTACTTAATTAACATAGCTAGCAAACATATTTAAATATTAAATAAATTCTCGTATCTTAAAATAATAACTTGAAAATCGAATATATATATATAATATACGTTTTTAAATTTTTAAAGAGGATATATATTTTATAAGATATATTTATTGTTTAAAGCAATACTTTTGTTTTTTGAGAAGAAAAATCGTGACGAAGAAATTAAATTTGATTTTACAAAAAAGAAAAATATACACAAAAACATAAACAACAAATGAATAGTCGACGATAATACATAAAATAGTAGTAAAAATATTGTTGGGGCAATAGCAGTACCAATTATATCTACAACAATTTTGGGCGCGCGTATTTAAGTGTAACAATTAATCAAGTTTGTCGAGTACATAGAATTTTGGTATTGACGAATTCCATTAATATTTTTGGGGAAGAAGACGACAGTCAACGAACAACAATGACGGAAGACAAAAGGATAGAAGGGGTAATGGAATGTGCAGGTATGGTCTGTTCGTCCTCGATTTATATTCCGTGTGCCCTTAAAATTTGATTAATGAAATATATTACTTTGTACCTACGTCTCTCTCGATCTCACACCCTCGTATTCACTAATATCTTCTCCCACACATCACCATTACCAATGCCATTACAAAGTACAGAAACACACACACACACACACACCCAAATACAGATATACACACAAGATCCCATCACTTCTTAAAACTTCCTCTCCACCATCTTGTCGATCGTTATGTAATTATCTTGTCCCACATCTATTTAAACAACAATGGGTTTCGACTTGTGTGATTACGAAGGCCCGACAAGACATTGTTTGTGCTAACAATATTATAATAGGTACGTCGTACCTATGTATGTTTGACGAATTTTAGGCGACAAAAATGCCGCATAAATATTACACGATACTTTCCCGGATGAAATTTCGAATCGTATTACACATGAGATAACACGATATTCGTTCACGAACGATATGTGCACAATTTCATTGTGATACTTTCCCTTTTCTCGAGTGCGTTGGCTTGACTACAGCTCGACAAACATCTATCTCGCGCTGTCACATCCCCCACTCTCTGCCGATTGATTGAAACCGACAAAACATACAAACTTTTATTGTACTCAAAATTAAAGACGCGTACTTAGAGAATGTATCCAAACTTTAGATATACGGCTTATTGATACTGAGATGCGCGACATACGGCTGTCTACCGCCAGGAGTTTTGATTTTATAAATAAGTATGCATCGAAGCTAGTTTATTATTTTGTAGTACACAAAAATAAAACAATACAATGTACTATAAATATAACTTAAAAAAAAAACAAAAATACTAAGGAAAAAAGTGAAAACAAAGCGAAAACAAAATAAAACAGAATCTATCGACATGTATATTTCTCCATACCACTTTAATACGATTCAATAAAACTACTGGTACTTTTAAGGCCGCCATGTCCAAATAAACTAAATTTTTTTCGCGAATACATAATACTGTGTAGTAACAATATTTCACGTTAATTTAACGCGTTTTTGGATAAAGAACCAAGAATAATTGTGGTGTTGTTTGTTGACAACACGAGACTTTATAAAATAAATTGACGTAGAATGACAAAATACGATGTTATATATATATATATATATATAAATCCTGACTTATAATAAGGATATAATTAAATTATTAATCAATATTAAAATATATATATTCAGGATATAATAAAGATATTATATATATATATATCCACAGTTGAATAGTACGGTCGAAAGGTTTTGTTTATCACTCAAAGCTGCCTTCATGTGCAATCCCGAGACTCCATAGCCAGACCTGTTTTCACTCGCGTTCTTTGGCCTTCGTATTTCCTACAAAAAGGACCTACAAGCCTCTTCGGCTGAATTCCTCTACAGCACAACACTCAGGAAACATGAAGATTTTTTCGTCACCACGATCCACTCTGATGTATGACTGTGTACCTTCTTAGAAAAATTGCTCAGCCTCACCCAGAGTATCAAAGACGCCTCAACATCAAAACTTGTCTTAGGAAAAGTCACCTCTTTCTTAAAAAATTTAAGAATGTGTTCTTACATATTCAAAAGAGTTGACACTATAAAGAAACTCCTACAGCCGCCCTATACGAATCCTCATGGAATCAAATGTAAACGATAGTAGTAAAAAACTACTATCTCTAACTAGAGATAGTACCGCTCTATCTCTACTGATGCTCTCATCCCACTTGTACGTTCTCGACTTTTATACCCAATCGGTACTTCTTACCATCTCAGGTCCAGAGGCCCTGATCCATAGTCAAATCTAGACTTCTTTAGTCGTCTTACAGCTCCTCCAATGACCTATTCTCCAGTTCGCCCTTCCAACTCTCAAATCTCTCCGACGTTCAAGCCGAAGAAGTGGATCACTTTTTCATTCTGTCTGCCTCCTGTGGTCAGCATTTGAAGGGGACTCGTGGTAGGTTCGGCTACGGCGCCTGGTCGCCCCAGACGTTTGCACGAGCAAATCACGGTGGCACCCGTGATTGTAGCCTTAGGGTGGCAACACTGATTTCGGAGTGTACCTGAGCCTGGATCGACGTAAGTTCTTTGTTATTCAAGAGACATTTTCTTTTCCGCGATTTTTCTTTCTACGAATTTTTTCTTCTGCTTGTTTAAAATTCGTTTCGAATTTTAATAAAACATAATTTAAGTGTATAAAGCGTTTTGTTATTGTATACAGTGTTACACACCAGACTAAATTCCTTGACTCGGCAAAGCTCTATAAACTATTACCAATATATATATTAAAAAAAAAAAAGAAGATTTAAAATAAGAATTATTATGTAAAATACAATCATAAAATATACTAAAATTTTTTTTTTTAAAAAAAAGTTATTTCGTAACAAACACTGTATTACGAAGTCAAAAGTAATCAGTTTCTCTAATTAATTAATTAATTTGTTAGACTTGTTTTGTACATATAGCTTTAAGTAATCATCACACATAGATTATTTTTACGTTAATTTCATATTTAATTGTAGATTTCAAATTAAAATTACGGTATTTGGATTTTAAATTTTAAACGAATCTAAAAATTGAGAAAATAATCCTGACCACTCCTTATTATTCGGATACAATGTAAGACAATCATGTTGTAGTACAATATTCGACGAATTATATTTTTTGAATTTTAGAGCAGAACATGTTTAACATCAATAAAGTGGGTCATAATAATATTGTAAAAATGGAAATTAACATAATAGCATTATGGTTTCTAAGTAGATAACTGCTAATTATTGAGTTTACTCTCTGCTTTTCTAAATAATTTATGGTATTATTAGAATCACTCTAATAATAATGATTTAGTTCATACGTATAATCTTAATAATAACTGTTACAGTAATAACAATAATATACTAATGGATGCTCACGGGATAAATTATTTTAAATTTTGAATTAATAGGCATTTTTGTATTACAGAATAAATTATTACCCGGTTAAATGCTATAGATGCAAACCCATCGATAAGGCGTTTTAAATTAAATGGTCGTGTTTTATCGAAAAACTAACGACTGGGATATGACGTTACAAGAAAAATACGGTAAATTATGTCGTTTGTGTAAGTAATTAATTATTGTTAACAAATGTCGTGGAAAACCACGTATACGATTTTAGTTTTTACCTTTTATTAGATTCTAAGCATGCAATCAATTATTTTGCGCACATACCATAGCATTAAAATAGTGTACAACATCCGTGATATTGCAGTGAAGAATGTATTACCTGTGCACGTAGGTATTCGATTGGACCACGTGGATTCCGCCGTGCACTCGATCGAGTTCGCACCAGACATTTGAAAGCCCCAAGCGCATTTGAACACTGCACGTTTTCCATACGTATCGTTGTACTCAACCATGATCAATCTAGAATCGTCTACGCTTATTGGTGGGCATTTAACCATGACGCAATCTGGCGGCAAATTTGACCAGTCTCCTAGAAAATAACCATCATTATGGTTATCACAATATTTTGATGATACACGTGCACATCATAATTACATTAATTAGTCAATATAGCTATTTCGGACATTAATTTTTGCTATAAAATTATTACACAAACATTATGTTTTTCTTTCAATAAAGACTAACTGACGATAGGTCTTCTCAGAATACCGGTAATATTATCAAAGGATATCGAATAATATAAACATACACATATTTACAAAACGAAAAATAACTATTAAAAAATGTATAAACACACACAGGCGGTGACGATCATCTGGGATAAGGTATCACTAAATAAAACAAATATTAGGTGGAAGGACGAAACACTCCCATGAAATCCCTTATTCAACTTAAATACACACCATTTTATGGATACCAGCAGACACAAAGTATACAAATATTTAGGTAAATATTAACAACAACGTGAAGGCCAAGCATGCCTTATTCCATAGCCAAACGATTCTGACTATTTGCTCTACCACCATAGTCTATCCTCGCAGATATTATATAAAACAAAAATTACACCCCTGACCCTTCAGATGATGTTCGTTTCTTCACCAGCGCGAGTATTTTGTGAGTATGTGCCCATTCCAGTCACGAGAGTCAATCACTCAAGCAATCGGTACTCTGAGGAACGAGTGCAGTTACACATTACGAACAATTCTGTTTTTTGACTCATTTAACATTGTATGTGAATTCGAGAATGTGAAGTTTAGATAATAAGTATATATACTTATAGTAGGTATACGTTTGGTTTTGATCGTATGAAAATCGTACAAGAGACTTTTACGTTATTAAGAGATCAATATTGCAGACGTGTGGAAAGAGCTCCTACCGTTTCACATAATATCGCCTATTTAATTCTATATTTTATTGTAATGTTTTCAGAAATTTAGGTAGTTATAAAAACGATAATTACCGTTTTATCTTTTTTTATCATCATTAATATTTTTATTATTATTCTACGTATTTTCTCTCTTTTGTCTGTACACGATAATTCACAACGATTGTAGATATTTCTTATCAAATTCTTATAAGTTGTACGCGAATTTTTAAATAAAAGGGTGATATATGTATATTTGAATCCATCCCGATTGCCAGAGGGAAACTATAGTGCATCACAAGGAAGGAACTGGGTAAAATCGTCAATTTGATCGACGTATGTGCGATGCGTTTTCCTTTGCCCTGTCAAAATGGAAAGTTTTTTATCATTACCATCGCCACCACCCCGGGACTTCTATTATTTCTACTTTTATTTTGAGACGAGACGCAGCACTCGCATAGATGGAAATAAAGAAGACGAAACTGATAGACGCACTTTTCGGTAGGAATTGTACTCGATCAATCATTCACAGGGCTCCGGTTCCGTGGCATAAACTCCCTGTAAATTTAAGTGGATTTGTGTTCGGTGTGTTTGTATTATACCATTAAGTACCATTCAATCACCAAGCATACGTGTCGATACTGTTATTAAACCAAACGTTTACACAAGCCCTGCACTCAATGTTGCGTCAGTCGCGGTGATAAATGGTACATTTCATCATATTTTTAACTTACTTTATTCGTTTAAGATTTCACTGGTAAATATTTGTTATTATTATACAATAATTACGTGCAAAATATCGCGAATAATTTATAATAAAATGTTTTTATTGTCGATAAATTGGCCATTCAATATTTTTACCATTTCTGTAAAGCTATTTTTACTAACACAGTAATTTAGATTTTGTTACCGAATTTATATAATATAATTTTAAATTTAGGAACTTAATTGAAAAAATAAAAATACTGTCCACAATATTTGGTTATAAAGAATACATTATACTATTATTGCTTTCTATAATTAAACATTATATCATTGGTATCGTCAAAAATATTTCGATAAAGTTACTCGATATTAAAGAATCTGGTAGTTTAGGGCTTGCTATGGAAATGCTTAACATATTATATAAACTATTACAAGAAAATGTTAAATATGAAAACAAAACTGTTCATATTAATAATATTTAAATATTTTGTAATAAAACGTATATATATATACGTATTTAAAATATCTGTGACGTCATTTAAAATAAACTTTTTTACAGATAACAATTATTCAAATACAGAGTATGCAAAGTAGTATTTGATTTTCTTTAATTGATATTCTAATATGTATAAATAAAAATTAATGATTTCGAGGTAACTGATTAAAATTCATGTTTATAAACTTATTGTTTATCATATTAATCAGAAAAGTACAACTTTATAATTAATAGTATTCATGATAAAATGAATTATTAATATAATAGATACCAAATTAATAATAATAATATTAATATTGTATTATTCAAAATATAAATAATTTATTAAATTAACATATTTTTGTTAAAATAAAGGAAATGCATTAATAGTATATTGTATAATTTGTAAAACATTTCAAAAATCACGCATTTTAATATTTCTTAGTCGAATGTTAAATAATATTCGAAAATTCTTGTCAAACGATATAAAAAGAGGAACCCTGTAAATATATATATTCATATAATACGTATACAAATGAACGTTAAATCTCAGACAGAAGTAAAGCATTTAAAACAACATACCTTAGTAATATAATATTTTAAAATTAAAATTATATCAAAAAAACATTTTAGTACATTTTTAAATACATCATTAAAGTGTTATTTTATTTCACCAAAAACGAAATGTATATTATACGTGTTTAATTAGTAGTAATAATAAAACTATATTTTAAAAACATCGTCGCTTGAAAACTGATAGTTATGTAGTTTATAGTTATAAACTTTACGAAATTTTGAATATTCATTTAGAATTATTATACGTATTTATGTCTGTACCTACAATGTAATAATTTCCGTATAATATTTATAATTTGTACTAAACAAATTTTCCCTTTGAATCATCGATTACAGTTTTTATGCATGTTTTAGTAATATTGTGTTTTTTTGATACATTGTACAATTGACTAGAATTCCAGAAAATAGTTTAATAAATATAAAATATATTTTACACGTGAATATAAATATTAAAATATTATTTATATTAAATAAAAAATAAATACACATACACTATGTAATATATAACTTCCAAGAAATGCAACACACAATAATCCGTAAAAAATATTTTTATTTCATTTCAACAATTATTTTTCTAATATTTATAACATAAGCAAAGTCTGTACTAAAGTTATGTTTTTCTTGGATAAATGATCATATGAATCAAATTAATATCTTTATATTATAAAATAAAGGTATATGAATTTGCGTGGGAAAATTTAATTAATCTTCGACAGTTCCGTTGTAAAACTAATTATTTAATTTAACTCTATTGAAATTTTACTTAAACTGAGTATCAAAACGAAGTAATTTCGATTAGTTCAACACATTAATAATTCGGTATTTAGTACTGTATATTAACTAGAATAAACTAATTCTCATTAGATATTATAATATCATATATATTAAGTACATTAATCGATATATACTATGATAACAGTTTTGGTTATTATATATTATATTTTTTAATATTCAGCAATAAATATATGATAATGGAATTATATTATTTGTCGTTTATGATTTAATCGAAACCCGATATATTAATGATTTATCGTCGCACAAGTATCATTTTTGTCGACCAGACACGTTTGTGTATGCACAAAACGAAAATCAAATGTTTGTGAAACCAATTGTTTTTGTTTCTGTTTCGTTCAGTATAAAATGTCACGTAGAATTATGTGTCTTCGCAATATGTTTTTACCGATATATTCGAGTATTCATTTGTCTATCCAATCATCGTCGTTACGTATTATTGACATGTGCCTACATTAATGCGATGTAGTTTAATATATTTGTTATAAGTGCAGAAAACTTCGTAATCGAGGGAGTTTCGGCATTTTTAAAGAAAATTTATACCTTTGTTTTCGCAAAATTTATAATATGATCAAATTAGAACAAGGGTTCTTTCGTGGTAGACTACTTCATTATTTATTTATCCCGGACGATTTCGTCAAAATACGTATTATTTTCGGTCGTTGAAAAAACATTATATCATAATATATACACACGTACATACGTATATTGTATTATAAGTGCGAATGATCGGTGTGGCTCGAAGGGATGATGAAAATATAAAAAAGAAAAAAGAAACCAAAAAGGTATATAACTCCTGATATATATGGCGTGTCGATACACAAAGATACTATTGGATGATTTCCCGACGTTTCGCCAACGGTCACATACACACGTATACTTTAGTGTCACAACAGTTTCATGTGAGCTTGTTTGTGTGTGAATGTGTGTGTGTGTGTGTGTGTGTATACACAGATTCGCCTTAAGGTATGCAAAACACGAAAAACCCATAACGACAGCGTGGAAAAGGAGCAGAAAAAGAGCGCCGAGCACGATTTATACACACAAACACACACTGCCGCCTCCGTATAATGCTTTAATATACGTATATACGGTGCGTGTGTGCGTTTGTCGGTCACCGTGATAATATTTTATCACACACTTCCTTTCCTGTTCCGGCGAACTCATTACCATACGCCCTATGGTCCGCGTTGTAGCCAGAGCCTTTTTTTTTCAAGAGGGTGAAAGAAAGGAAGAAGGGGAGGTATCAACAAACTTGGGATCGGTCGATCGGTCTGTACAGCAATAGCGGTGGTATTTATACGGACTCATTAGCGGATTCAATGAAAGACGCCTGGTCGATTTTTTCGACGATAGTTTCGGGACCTAACTAAGAAAAAAGAAACGCGTTTTATGTATAACAATTTTAAAAAGTGTAACACCTACGCGCCTTATACAACGAAATAATTTGTTTTCTGAAAGCTGTTCGTTTCTAAATTTTCTAGATTCTTATTCGGGAAATGATTTGACGCGGATTTAGAATTTGTTTTCATCGACGTGCCTCTTGTACTGTACAACGCTATTGTGTAGTCGTCGAGACGATCATAAAGTTTATTAATGTGCTAATAGGTAATTTTTTTAGAGGAACTTTTTCTGTACTTGCCGTTCTTACTGGTACAGTGGAGAATATTCCACTCGAAAATTGCATAATCTTTTAATCGATTTCCTAGTTAAACTTCAATCTTACATTTGGTGGTGTAGTTCATCATTTTCTTCGATAAATCAACGAAACTTCTAATCAAGTCGCACCAGTGTAAATCCAAATATTCACTAGTCACGAGTTTAAGATTGATTTGGTCGAACGAAATTAAACGGATCGTGAACTAATATTAAATCCTGTGTTAGTTAACCTATAATAATTACATCTCTAGTTTATCCCGATTTCCGAGCGTCGAGTCTGATCAATTTATCGAGTATTCACTTTGCCTACTCAAATTTACGCAATATTTATGTTAAAAAAATCTAATTTCTCGTAATATTGCTGAATCAAGTTACATCGAACCTCATACCAAAATAAATATGGTTAATACGCTTGTAGTTTGTCAGTAAAGCTTATTTTGATTATTTATAATTAATGTCTGTAATTTGGCCGTGGCCAAATTGGACATGGCCAATGTGCTCAACAGTAAAATTTAACGCAATGGTTCAAATTTCGTCGATTGTGCCGATTTTTTCGCACAATAAATCGTCGTCACTGGTATCGATAAAACAGTGTCGTCGTCAATTACAATCTTCACATTTTGGCCGAACGTGAAAAATACTTACACAAGGATCAAAATATGCATAAATACTTGTTACGTAAATATTTGTGTGCGTTTTTTTTTGGCAATATTTTCGTTTCAGTGAAATACAAAATCAAGAATTCTGCGTGATTTTTTTATCGAAAAAAAATTTACATTCTGCGTGTTGGCGGTGGTGTATTTGATTACCACCATTGGTGAATCTTTTGCAAAATTGTTTGAAAACATTTCGTAGAGTGGAAAAAACAGTATTAACGATACACGATTGTCACAAGTATTTGAAGCCATCTAATTTGAAGCAGTTTTTCTCTGTGGGTTTTTTCTTAAAACTTTGATACAAATTGAATAAGTAACATTCATATTTACTATAATTTAAAAACCCAATAAACGAATATTGTGAATTATAGAAGTTTTTTTGTTAGAGGACACGCGTGTTTGTTAATGTTTTTTTTTAATTCACTTTGAAAGAAATTAATTTTACGCAGTCTGTAGACTATATAAAATAGTAGACACCTACGTTACATTTTTGTAATTACATTCCTAGTAACTATTTGTTCATGATATATTATCATTATTGATCCGTATTAATTTCGACGAAATGCATTTGATCCCGCTCATGTTTGTGTCTATTTATCTTACCGGTGTGTTTATATTAAATAAATTATACCTGTTCTATTATAAATCATTTATAACGAAAAGGAATATCAACTGATTTTCATTCGAGTATCTATCGTGATAGATGGAGAATACGCATTATTAATAGCGATTAATATATAATCGATACATTTTTCCAATGGTCGTTATTTAAATATCTACGACAGGCTTATTCATAGTCCACTTTCACACGCGCACATGTACTGTAAAATAAAACCAAAATTTCGCTATGGGCCGCGTTTCATATTTTGAATGTGATTTGTTTTAAAGTTGATTTATTTGTTATAACAAAGGCTGAGCGCGTTTCGTAATTATGAAAACAACATGATGATTATACGATAATAAGGTGTTTATTTTTTTATTATTTAGATATTAATTATTATTTTATACTGTAAATATTTTACATTAAATATGCCAAAATGTAACGTGCCGAAATATAATGATAAATAAACACATACGAGAGTAATTGATGAACTATTTATTAATACCGGATTTGTTCAGGGTATTTTGTTAATTAAAATGTAACTTAATTAATTATTTAATATCGTTTATATACTTATATATATTTTTTTTTAAACAAAGTTTAAATTATTTGTTTAATTATTACTAATAAAATTTGATACGAAAAAGTTATTCACGTGTTCATAACAACACTTCGTAAATGTGTAATGTTAAATTTACGAAATTCAACAACACAAATTTAATCGATGCATTTGTTTTTATTAAAGGTAAAAACTATTTAATTTTAAAAAAATAGCGTAAAACAAAAAAGTAGCTCATGTGCATGCGTTTTTTTGTAGAGCATAAAATCACTAAGCATTTTAATTTAAAAGAAAAATGTTTATCAAAGCCTGGAAAGATTTACCTTATATGACACGTATCGTATAACAAGAACCGAGAAAAGAAAACAAACGTAGTAAAGTTTAATTGCGAGGGTTGCGTAAGAGTTTAATTAAAATTCCGCCGAGTTCCGTTAAATGTGCTATATATATATATATAGCGTTATATATAACTACATCGCGTTCAGATACGAGCTTATTTTTTTACAACATACTTTTTTCGTTCTGATATGAGAATAAAAAAAACTTTAAATCGGATATTACTCGATAAATATGTTTATTTTTAATTGTAAATAAGAAGAAAATGTAACGAATTGAGAGTTTTGTGGAAGTCAGTTTAAGCATATCACAGAGATTTAAAAGTTTTATTATTATTATTTTGTTTTTAAAAGCAATGTCGATAAATCATTGTCTTTAGAAAATGATACTGAGTCATGCTTGCAGGTTATTATAATCAGTGATAAATATTATTAAAATATTACTATGTAAAAGCTTATATTACATTTTGAATTCTTACTATACGGAAAATTAATACATGACCAAATAGATGATGTCAACAATTTAACCGGTTTTATAGTTTTTAAACGATTGTGTTATTTTTTATTAGCCTTAAGGAGACTATGGGAAAAGTTGAAAAACGAGTTAGATAAAATATCTACTAACTAGATAGCATTTATTACCGAAAAGTAACGAATGTCAAAATCATTTGAGCACACTTTTTACACAAAAAATTAGTTCATAGGCAATATAAAACTAAATTAAAACTGTGTGTAAAAAGTAGTTTGCTGTTAGCACTGTGTAAATATAAAAACACATTATTTTAAGAACAATACATTTTTCGCTTTACTGAAAATCCAATAACATTTATCCTGTATTTATTAAATAATGAATACTTCACGTTTTATATTTAACACGAATTATATACAATAACGAATTTTAGCCCCAATAAAGTAAATTAAAATTCAATATAAACGAATATCAATATGACAATAGCCGAAAATTTCGTCACACGTTTTGGACTACTCAAAATAAGTATATAAATAATTCGTCGTTCTTCATCGGACTATATGAATAAGCAAGCCAATCTGTCTAAGTAGTCTAGTCCAATTCACGCAATAAGCACATTTTCACTTGATATACGCATGACATTCGGCATATGAAGTAATAAATTTAAAAGAATTTAATATCGCATACAATATCAATAAAAAAGTTTTAATTTTTATTTTCTCCCTAACTTGAAAAGAAGAACTAAAATATAAGGCTTGTGTTTGTGCCTTATTAAAAATATTTGTTGTTCTTTTTTAAAATTATATATTGATTGTTCTATTTTATAATCGTAATGTACACAATCTGTTATTGAAATTAAAATCCCTTTTGAATCATAATTTTGTATATACATATATATATATATATATTAAAATTGAATAAAAAAATTATATTTCAGGATATTAACAATATTAATGTATAGTTATCATTTCACAAAAAAGTTTCAATATAATAGGTAAATTATATATTTTCCGGTAGTTAATAACTATAAGATATTTACTTATTTTATGAAACATAATTATATACTTAATTTAAATTTATATAATGAAATATATTAATTTATACCTATTTAAATAGGTACCTAATAATTATACTACTGTTATATTATTCAAAAAGAATTAATTAAATACTCCAAATATTATGGATATTCAATTTTTATAAGTAATTCCAATAAAATCTATATTTTTCCTATAATTTGATCACTTTCAAGTGTCATTTTTATAAATAAATAATTATTCAAGTATTTCTAATTATCAGAACTATGCTTATTTTATTTGACTTTTGCGGTTTATTTAATGTTTGATAGACATTATTAAGAGTTAGTAGTTAAACAGAATAATAAAAGGCTCTTACATTTGACAATATTGTTTGATTTAGACCAGTGGCGATATCATTTAAAACAGCAAAATGAAAGCAGATAAAAGGAACAAATGAAGAATAGAGACTTAATTGTATTCGTAATGAAACAGCTGCTTCAAGAAACAATGATAATGAAGAATAACTCGATGATAGATTAGAAAAATTACGTACATTCTAATCAGAGACTTTAACCCGAGTTCAAATTAATACCTTTTTACAATGAAATCTGGTATTGAAAATTGGTATTGATACCGTTTTAAATATATTGTGTAACAACTACTTAATTTAAATATTGGCATAGGATATTTAAAAAAAAAATTCAATTACTTCCAAATAAAAAAAATTGGTTTGTTATCGTCAATAAAAATGTGTATCTATATAAACGGGTGTATATCCATTCTGTCATTGACACTTGTTTTAAAAAAAATTATATATCTATTACGGTAGGTTATTAACGTTAGCGATAAGTAAGTATTAAAATGCGACTTTCCAAAATATGTCCAATAATCTAAACGATCAAACATTTATTTGAGCATTTTGTAATAACTACAATCAAATAATAAGCGTAGATGTAGATTGAGTGGAATGAATATATTTTCTATCATAATGAATTTCGTTAAAATTTCAAGTAAATGATTAATAAAATATATGACGAATTAAAATTTTATAAAACTAGCTTATGTTCAATATTCAGATATTTTTAAATAACTGAATACACATAAAATGTGTTCTATGAAAATGAAACGTAATTTAACAATCCTTTTTTATATATACTGAGTGGTAAAATCGGTGTCAACTGTTTTGTAAAAAATATACGTTCGAATTAATTTAAAGAAAAATTTAAAGGCAAATTAGAGAGGCACTGAAAAGTCGTTAATAATTATATACAATGGCTGTCACAAAGAAGGTGAGATTAAAAATTGAACAGGAAAGTGGTACTACATATCGGCTGGTAATCGCACTAAGATGAAAATACGAGTCATTTTGTACTGATAGAGGATGTAGTGAAATTAGTCTATCGATATTTAAGTACTGTAAATGATGGTTTGAAAAATGAAGTTTCGCAAACCTCTATAACTTTTCTTCTTGCGAGGCGACTTTGTTGATTTCCATGTATAGCTTTCTTGCTTTGTTAGTGGATCGAAGTAATGGAGCCATGATTCATTTGCTGCAATGATTCTGCTCCAGTTGATTCCATCCGCAATACGCTTCTTCCATTTCATACAAATATGAACGCATGTTTTCTTTTATCTGTTCTTTCTTCAGCGTGCAAGGAACCCACGTAGAGCACACTTTCCACATGTTCAGGTGATCTCGCGGAATTTGAAGTATGGTGTCCTTCGACTCGTCTTATACCACACCTAGTACTCTGACCGACATGTGCCGATCATGTCAAATGATGGCTGCGACTATATTCATTAATTCTTCTTTAACCAGAATCGATTTTTTCCCAAGATGCAGAAGTAATGCAGAAAATTCAAAACCATCGCAGAAAGATGCGTGTCATCTAAATACAGTCGCTATACTCAACGATTCTTCAGTCAAATATGCTTTTTCGGCCAAAGCCTAAGTTTCCGCAGCAGCATTTTTTTTTAGACGTCATCAAAATTTTAAAGCTTTGCGTTGTTCGTCGTGCGTACTCATATCCGAACAAACAAATTTGGAAAAGAACACAAAAAATCTACAGTGGTTCACACAACTTATTCTATATTATTATTTATCACCGTTTAATGAAGTTAGATAAAACGACGAAACCAAGAGTATGGCTACAGAATATTCCCCTCTACACATTACAATCGTTGTTCAAGTCGTACTCCATAATGCATTTTAAATAAAAAATTGTTTCACCTTCTTTGCGACAGTCGTTGTATTTTTTATTTTATCGATGTACTTTATAAACAATTTTACAATTTTGGTTTTATATATGTACATTATTTGTTACTATATTTCGTGTCTATATATATGTATATATATTCGTATTTCTATAGTTTAGTAAATTATAATATGGTTATAATAGACATTGAAATTGAAAGCTGATTGAATCGAAAGACTATAATTGTTCACAGTAGCTGGACGAATTGTTAAAATCCGACCATACAAACTACACATATTATACCGTATAATGTACTTTACCCCTAGAAAAAATTGGAGGTTGGTATATCACCAATTGACGGGTAGGTTTTAAATTATTCATAGTTGATATTACCAGTTTTAAAAATTACTAATACAAAACGTCTACACTCAAATTCTCAGCTTTATAGTTCAAGCTAACTATCGTCGTAAATACAACATTTAAAGAATAACTAACCCGGTTCGAAGATAACGGGAAAATGTCAGTAAATCGTCATCAAAATATCATCACCGTTACAACCTCCCACGTGAACTACAAACATACATTTCATTGACAGTAGTGGTTATACATACATACCCGGTAAAGTAATACGTTGATTGTAATATGATAAGTAATATCTCGGTATTCTCTATAATGGAAACCATATTATAATTCAGTATTTCTATATGATTTTGGAAATGTACATAATGAAATATACTTCTAGATGGAATATGGAAAAATATCGTTTAACTAAAGGAATATTCAACATTATTTTGACAAATATATTTATACAATATATTTTATTATAAAAAAATATCTAACGATAATAATAAATTATTACAACGATGTATAAATTATTTACGCAGAATATTAACTATTAAACAATTAAAATCTGTTAAGTATGTCGATTTAATAACGTTCTACATAAATGTTAGGTATAATTATTTTTTTAGAAGCAAAAATCATTAAGATTTAAAACATAAAGAATAATTATAGAATTATGTCGGAAAAGTATACGGATAAAATCTCTGGTAGGAACTTTAAATTATTTTACAAATAAAAAAATATTACGAATGAATATATTATTCAAAAAAAAACCTTTAATTCGATTAAAATTCGAGAGAACGCGTAAAGATATTAAAAATTCTAACTCATGAATACACACTAATGGATAAAATGTAATTTTAATAAAGTGTAATAATAATAAATATTTATCCATATAATATTGTTATATAAAATGAAAAAATAAATACGGTGATTGTAAAAACTATTTGTTTTTATATATTATAAAACTTTTATGTATAATATATATATAAATAGAAATAGAAATATTTTATAAAATATAAAAAATGGTTATTACAATTACAGCATTTATTTTTTCATTTTATATAACAATATTATATGGATGAATATTTATTATTATCAAACTTTACTAAAATTACATTTGATACATTAGTGTATATTTATAAGTTAAAACATTTAAATAAATGCGATAAATATAATAAATTATCATGTAATACATATTTCATTACATTTATTCTCTTATAATTTGTATTTTATATATTATTTTAAAAAAAATTAATTCGACGATACTATTTTAAAAAAAAAATGTTTATCGTTGTACATATAAATTTAATATTAAATTGGTACTCATTTTCGAATAATTACAATTAATTAACGCATACATACACATATGACAAATGTATTGAAGTATCTGAACTATTTTAAATACTAAATTATAATTCAATACAAGAAACGTTGTTCATTGAAATATAACGAAATAAAAATGCTTTATCCAAACGAAATAAAATAACTACATAAAATAAAAATATATTTTATGAATTTGTTTGATATAAACAAACACTTTAAAATGTATAATAAATACAATATAAGAGAAAATGTAATAATTAATTAAATGAATATATTTTATACTTATTGAACAATTTGTATTTGAATATATTACCATAAAAATTATAAGAAAACTGAAATTTATCGTTGTTCAAATTAATTATATTTTAATTATAATATAATTATATATTTAAATATTTTTTGAATTTCGTTAAATATTGATACTAACAATCTCATAAAATATTTGAAAAAATATTTGCAGGATAGACAATTAGCATTTAATATAGGTATTTCAAATTATATTTTTGTTACACTATAAATGATAATAAAATAATGAAAAATAAAAATGGCAACCTAACATTTTATAAGTATTTTATTCAAATTTTAAATATTTTTAAAATTGAGTTGTGCCTTTTTTTATAACCTTACTTTATTCAAATATTTTATTGATTTTATAAAGTGACAACTCTATTGAAGTGAGCTTAAAAAAGTTTTTTTAAAAATCAATTTATAAAAGATACTGCAAACAATTTATTAAAAATAATAAAACGTTTTAAAAATTACGAATATTTTACTTCATTAGAACAATATCAAAATGTTTTTAATTGTTGCTTATTTTATAAATTTGAATAAAATCAAATTTTTTAAATATTCTGTGACTTCCTAGTTATTACGATTATATTAATAAAAAATGTTTAATGTTATAAATCATTGTGAATTATCAGATAATAATTGGGTATAACACAAACATACACTCACACACACACACACTGACAATTTAAATAATGGCTCGTATACAATAAAAATGAATACACACATAAATAATACGGCAATTATCCATGTTGTACACAGTTGGTTGAATTGATAATATATGTTAGCAAATTAAACTGAAAAATTATATAATTTTTAATTAAAGAATTACTGTTGTTAATCTGAAATTTATAAAATTAATATTATATAAATGATTTGCTTTAAAAATGTTTGTGTTTTCAATTAATTTTGCGTCTTTACATGTAAATGAAACATGTTTCAATATATTAAAATCATAACAATTTGGTATTAATTTAACAAATTGTCAACATATTACTAAAAATATATTATTTTATTGAAATTTTATAGTCATGATATTTCTATGTTATACTTGAACACAAAATTACTAATAAAATTATTTAAAAAAAAACAAATTACTAAAATTGGAAATTTTTTATTATACAATTTCAATATTTTTTTCATTATTTTTATAATTTTTAGTATTATTTACAAATGTAATCATACGAACTGTAAACTTCCTTACTTCCAATATGTACTCAATTTTGTGTGAACTAAAAAAAAACAAGTCATTATAAAAAGACTTAATATATGTAATTTTAACGACTGTTCTTTTTAACTTTTATTTAATATATAATTACATTGAAAAATTATGAACGTTTAGTTATTACGTTTTATTTGTATATTGAAACTAGTTAACCTGTTAGGACAGCATACTCTTTTCTATCTTCGTTTTTCTATAATAAACGATTAATTATTTAAATACTTATTTTTATTATAAAAATTGTGACTCAAAACTGTAATTTTCATTTATTGTTATGTTTTTACGTTTAAGTACATGGCCAGCATTTTACATTAACATACCCTCTGGCGAACGCAATTAATGTAGAATATTTAATCAGGAAAAAGTAACCTGTACAATAGGATCTAGATAATTCGATCATTTGCTCCATATAAGTATTACGATTATTATTATCCGATTACAGAATGAGTGCTCTTAAGTGATTCGCATACAAAATGTGACGTACCACTATAAAAATTAGTGGTGGTTGCAACTAATGTACAATGGTATTTGATAAGTATTTCCGAAGATAATTTTCGGAGTGCCATTGCGCTGTAGCGGAAATTCGCGATTCTCAGCCACCGAAAACCGCAGGTTTCCGAAAACCAACTAAACTTTATACGCCACGCGTGTTTACTTACACAGTGATACACAAACCATCTCCGCGGTACGGTATACACACTGCGTGGTGTTCAAATATTTCGCGGTGTTTCTTGGGCGACACCCGGGAATCGATTCCATTCCGAGTCAATAAATATTAACGGCTATCTTAAAGTGTTATAATATATTATACTATATATGGTATATACCCTAAAGTTAACCTCTTTACCCCGCGATTTTCTACTACGAACCATCTCTCGATTACATTGAACCCGATATTCGGAAAACGGTGGCACCAGCCGTTTCAGTTGGTTATTCAATATCGTACCCTTGCAACTGTTGTTTCCCATTGTAACGATTGCTTTCAATTGTAATTATGCAAAGATCTCTTGTATAATTGCCGATGTTATTTATGGGCCAAACCACCGACGGTATTAAAATAACAAAACGTTCGAGATCAACCACTTATCCCATGGTTTGCTTATTAAATTTCAATTTATTAACAAACTTAGGCTGAGCGCAAACAACGTTTATACTTCTGAAATCTAAGCGCGTATACGCTTTTTAAATAATTGTCGAAACGATTATTAATTCGAAATGAATTACGAATATGACATCGGGATTAAGCCTAATTTCTCTTCTTGTTAAAACAAAATTTCCCAAAAATAACGTTCATAACTCGTAGTTTGTAATTTGCAAAACATTGTATATAAATATATATATATATAACATAGGATGATGATGTGAGAAAAAATCCAATTATCGATAAAGTATTATACTTATACACAAAATAAAATATATACACATAAGCAAACATTTTAAGAACAATTAAATTAAATTTATTATTTATTCTTGTATGGTAATTATGATTTTTGGAAATCAATTGTAAATCAACATTGTTGATTATGTGAGCACCTGAAAAATCCTATACAAATTCGTACACAAGTGCAACTCAATCGTAATATCTCCAATCTCACCTAGTGAATCATCTATGTTCTCAAAACAAGTACGACGCGCTTTATTTACAATCGTATTTTTCTTTGTACTTATAATACCTAAATGTATAACAATTTGTATTATGTTTTTTAGTGAATATCTATACTCGTCAAAAATTTAATATATTTTTCGGGTCATAGAATAAGGTTTTCCGTAATGTAGTAAATGTTATTTATAGTCACGTTTTGATACTTATATTACGTATATGTTAATACATGTTAATATATAATATAAAAATACGATATAATGTAGTAAAAGTAATTATCTAACATCCATATTACTTAACGTTTAATATTATAAAATAATATGTACGTCTATTTTCCATATCCGTGTAAGATAATATATTATATTTATGTAGATATAGGTGTAGTGGTATACAATTTGTTTGTAAAAGAAATGTAATTTCAGTACGTTAAAGCGTACACGCGTGCATATGTGTGTTTGTGTATTTAGAACATAGTCGATGAACGAAAAAAATTACCATTTATTTGTGAGTTATGGTCATACACAGTGACTGGTAGTTTCCGTCATCAATAAAACGCTAAGCATTGTGTATAAGAGAAGAGTATTAATTTTATTTACGGTTTGGAGGCTAAAAGTCTTTACCGCTGCCACTATTATTGTTTCGGAGGAAGTTAAATGGAACTTCTAGCCAGAATTCTATTGAAATTAATGAAATCATGATACGTGAACGCTAGTAGCTTGCGAGTTGTGGTCACGTGCGTATATCATAAAATGACTGTTCTGGGGAAAATACACTCTGTGTGTGTGTGTGTGTGTGTGTGTGTGTGTGTGTGTGTGTATGAGCGTGCACGCGCATGCTCAAGGCGCAAAAACTTGTTGTTTCCTTAATATTAGAATAACCTTCCAATTACAATGGAAACTTAACATAAAATCGTATAGATAATTTCCTAACTTAGTCCTATCTCAATATTATTATACGCAAAGAATTAACGGTCTCCATAAATGTATTAAACATATTTATATTATATATTTAATTAGTATAGTTTAATATTAAAATGCCATGATTTATACACAATTATACAGTCCATTCTATACTATAAGTAATATATAATCAACGGCATCATAGTTACTATTATAAATAGTAATATTTTCCCATACGGGAATAAAACCTTATCACATATTTTCAATGCTATATCACACAGTGATCGAATTATACCTAATATGTATGTTGAAATTTCAAAACATAACACAAAAAATAATACATATTTATTTATAACGAATAATAATTGTATTTGGTAAATTGTCCGTATTTGATAACATCTATAACAACATGTGTTTAAAAATGTTAATGTTTTATGTATTCAAACAAAATAACTAACATCGATAAAGGATAAGTTAATAGAGGTTAGTAATTTTATATCTTATCATATATTTCACGTGTTCAAACGATTTCGCTGAAAATTTTAGTTAACTGGCGGCTCTCGAAGCAAACGTTTGTACGAGTATGTCAGCCATAGGCAATAAAGTAAACTCAAAATGAATTTATAACTGTTTCTTTTATTTAAACATTTTCCTATATAAATACCTACTGCTGGGTTCAATCAAAAATTTACAAGTTAATGTTTTTTTTTTAAATCGATATGCTAACGATTATGTAAAACTTATTATAATCAGGTTAATGTATAAAATAATTAAGGTTACAATTTGGACTTTTTTAAAAGCCATTGGAAAGAAATAATGTGTCCAACAAATTAAAAACGATTTCGTTTTAATTTGGGATTGAAATTGTTAATAAATGTTTAGGTAAATTGCTACATATAAAAGAAAGCATAAAATTATATTTTTTTATTCTCGTACCGTTAAAAGGATAAATCTTGGAATTAAATTAATTGTTTTACATTTAACTCTAATAACTAGTTGTTCTCTAAGCATCAGATTCGACAAAATACGTTATTTCACATATCTGTATAATAATTGATGCTACAAACAGGATAAAATATAATTTAATTTGAAACGAATTTTTTTTAGTTTACTGATTTTTTGTTTCTTTACACTTTTGGTCCATTTTTAATTCACTGATGCCCCCTAGCTTAATTACTGACCATTAAACTCTGGAAAAAGGACAATATTTATTATCTTCTAAAATTTCTAATCACTTTTAATTAATAATGGTGAAAATACAATTTCAGTATCATTTCGAGGGTGTGAAGCTCATTTTATATATGCTCATTTAACACAGGTTTCTTTAAGGTTGAAAATATCATATAATTTTTGATAACAACATAAAATATTTATTATTTTTTTTAAAGAATGTAAATATAATACTAATAAAAAAAACGAGAATGCGTAAAACTAAAAAATTATTTTCAAATTTATAATTTGAATATGAACTTAATATATTAATATAATATATTCATAATCAAAACTAATATGAATATTAAATAACTATTATATTCTTATGACAAAAAAATGATTTTTACTTCAAAGAACAATATTTAAGAATCATAAAAATACGTTTTTAATACGAATTTTCAAATTTTAGGCAAATATATATATATTATATATATATTAGAACTTTCTTGCTATTAATATGCACTAAATTTGAACGTGATAGTTTCTACATTTTTTTTAATCTTAGCAATTATGTTTTTATTATGCTAACATTAACGATGAATAAAATGTTAAATGTTGGAAAGTTTTACTCACTTTGATTACCTCTTAGCAAAAACTATTATTAATTTTTAATATAATTCAAACACTCTAACTATTATGTTTAAAGCTATAACTTCTTCTACCATAATATTTGTAGACTTTAGATGCTCCTAATATAATTATGCGTCGATCTTTATGATTTATTTATTGCTAAAAAATAATTTGATCAACTCCGTATTAAGATTTTATACTAAAACTAGGAGCAAACGTAATACAACCATTTAATTTTACATACAAATTTCAATGTAGAATTTTAGATTTTTGACAAATCGAAATATGTTTTAGTTTTAAAATGGCTTCAGTTTTTATATTATTTGAAAACACTGTTTCACGTAGAGTGAGTATTCTTTTTATCTGTATACATGTTAATTTTTGGTGAAAATTGTTTGAGATATCATTTTAATTGATATGTTATTCCATATTTTTTTTTGATAGCTCGCTTAAGTGAAAGAAAAAATACCAACAACTCTCAAAAAATTACAAACTATACTTTTAAAATAAAGGTGTACGGCCTAAAAATATATTACATGGCTTAGATATCTTTTTTTAGTGTGAAATGTTCGAAATTCATAAAACTACAAGGAACAATAATAAATAATGTTTTTATCACAATCGATTTACAAAAGCAATGATTTATTATTGCATTGAATTTAGAATAATTATATACAACTCTAAGAACCCCAGATCAAGCGACCAATACAAATCGACATCTACAGCCTCAATTGCTCCAAACTTTTTTTAATTTTATTAATACAAATATGAAAAATATATAAACAAAATAATTAGTTACATAATGTATCTTATCTGTAGCTTATCTATATCGAAATGTCTAATTATTTAAAATAAATTCCAAAACAATTAAAGATATTTTTATTTTACCAAAATATGGTTAACATTATTTTAACCATTAAATTTTCTGAAAAATTAAAATATATTTTCTTTCACGTTATTTAGAAAAAATTAGCAAAATAAATAATTGCTTTTTAATATGTTACGAAATAGTCACTGTTTATTTCAACGAAAACTCGTGTAGTATAAATTTATTAGTTCTTGCAAAAACCGATCAATAATATTTCTTTACGCGTCAAAGAATAGCCAGGAATATAAAACAAGAATTTGTTTAAACGTTAAATATTTTTTTGTTAACATTTTTAACATAAATTTCATGATGTCATGAAAGGCCACATATAGATTAAAATAGTAATCATATGATCAATTAAAAAATTCTCCATTTAGATTCTAAATTAGAAAAAGAAGGATTTTATATTTCATTATGTAATCTATTGTGTTTATTTAGTCTTTGCACTTAATAGTTTGAAGCAAATATATTTTGTTAATACTATTTGGTATATAGATAAAATCTGTTAAATTTTGATTTTCAAACTATTGTCTTATTCAAAGCTCAATTTTCACGTCATACTATTTGAATGCGCCAAATATAATATACTTTTAAAACTTATAAGAATATTAATTTTTCAACATACTCTTAAATTTGAATAAGATAACAACGTTTCAATACTATGTTATTGTGAACTTTTAAAACTTCTACAATAGCAAAACTAATTTATTTAGAACGAATTAGCGTGATGGAAATACGATATCAAAATGTTATGAAAGACCCTTTTCATATCATACCATAGTGTAAAGCAGGATTTATTGTGCCAATGGAATTATTATGTACATAATTATCTTGTTGCTAGGCAATTTTTGTTTTAAATGACTAATAAAGGAATTTTATGATTTTAACGACGTATATACATATATGGAAGTCACAAATAATAAGTTAATTGAAAGGTATATGAAATACAATTCTGTAACAAATCGATGATTTAAATATTATAATTATAATGCCTGATGCAATATTCTACATTAGATTGAAAAATAGATTAATAATAAGTCTAAGCTAACTATGATGGCTTAACGTAGCAGAAGTACGTTTTAAGTGTCAGACATAAATTCCACTTTATTATGTCGTTATACCTCAGAAAATATAAGGTAATTTTTGTAATTAAACGATGTATAAATAAACTCGGGAAAGAAAATTTACTGATTATAATTGATTAAGATAGGTGCCGCGTTACACAATCATACCTATACTTGCATATATAGGAGGAAATAAAATAAAAACAATCAGTGGCTTTCTTCAATTTTATGCACCCCAACATAATAGTTCAATTTTCGTAGTTTTTTCGCTTCACCAATTAGACGTAATAACAATATGCTTAAATCCCCTCGTAATGGTTAAATATTTATTAGAAAAATCATACTAATTACTATTTTTTTATAACGATTTGATCGAGGATTGGATATTTTCTAAATACATTTAACCACCATAGTAAAAATATTACTATAGATTAATTTACACATCCGGTAACGCAATTATAATTTATATATTATAACTGGAGTAAGAAATGATTAATCAGTAATAACGTACTACAAAAAATAATAGTTATATACTCAAATAAAATTTTTTCCGTTATCATGTTATAATTACCGCAATTACAAATAGGTTTTATGGATCACAGGTACCACCTAAAAGTATAATTTATCCGAATAGTATTGACTTAAACGAATATTGTTTAAATTTATTATTAGTAATTTGTAGTCTTTAATTGAAAAACTTATTTCTTGTCTAATCATATAAATGTAGTTAGATACTTCGATATTTGCATAAAAACTGTCGTGATACAATGGTATTATATTACATCCATAGACAATAGATCACGAATTTATAATTATTACCAGTAGATACTTATTTCATAAACTCCTACGCGTGTATACATAGAATTTGAATTATACTCGGTATTATATTATAATATTGTGCGTGAGCAATGTTTATGTAACTGGTTAGGTATTTTGTATACTCTGCATTTAGACAATGTTAGGTTATTCAATTTTATGGTTACATGCATTGATATAATAGATGCGTGTATGTGGCGTATACAAAATAATAATATATTTATTTTTATTTAATTATAATATAAATTCGCCAATTTAATCATATTTCTATTTTATATCCTACTATATTATTATGCAAATACGTATTCAGTACTTTTGTTTTAGTGAGTATGAGAGTTATATATTATAGTTAACTATATCCTAAGATAATGTTACGAAAAATATTCCGAAAAAAATTTTTTTCTATAACGGTTTAACTTGTCTATGTTATAATATGTATTATTCATTAAGATTTTAAAGACCTCGACAATTTTTATTATTTTTGTAGGTGTAAATTATAAATGTAAAATATCACTCAAGATATTCTCACCGAAGATTAAGATACGCCAAACAAATAAAACTTAGGGCTAGAACATACTTAGTCCAATTCTCCATTCTCGAAACGAAATATATCTTGCTTGAAAAACCGAGGCAAGTTTATTTTAAAGATTAACTATAAAATTCATTAATAATTATTAATTATAGATCAATATTTATACGTATAACTTTGTTAACACATTGGAAATTTTTCCCTAAAATTAATCTATAAATAATTCGAGACACTAGAATTGGAAAACAAATAAACTTATTGTTGGCACAAATTACTGTTTAGAACGTATAATATTTTAAAAATTTCATTATATTATACGTTTATTAAAAATCCATATAATATTTACTTAAGCGATTATATTTTGCTTTCAGTTTTTTCAGACACAATTTTACCGTCGACATATTTTCACTATATCAAATGATATGTATAGGTTAAACTTATTATATTTATTACCACGACACTTTACAAAACCTTCATATAAACGAGCGTATATAATAGCATTCGTAACTAGGTGTTGATGAAATTGCAAAAATGTAATAAAACTTAAAAATATATTAACCTGTAGGAAGACACGTGATATTTGCAGAACCCTTTAACAAAAATCCTGGCGGGCAATTGAAGTATGTTGTCTGGCCAAGCCTGTGTCCACTTGCTCTATAATTGAGATGTGGGTTAAGCTCCATGCTAGGTACTGGTTTGCAATGAATATCTATTTGAGAAAAATTAAAGTTCGTAATGATTCACTTCAATTGTAAATAAATTTCAAAATATATTTTAATCGAAAAACATGAAATAACGTAAAGGATTTAAAAAGTTATTCCACAAAAATATTAATTAAAAAAGTAACATATATTGCACGTATTTTACAGAGGGTAAATATTTATTTATCATAAATTAAAACTAAAGAAAAATTTGTCTAAATTGTACTATACAGGCATTTTTGTCAATATGTTCAATTCAATTGAAAATTGTTTAAAGTTGTATGAATAATTATGTATAAATTGATTCTTTTACGTTTGATCATTTTATACTTGCAGTAAAAATACGTATTATGCTGATAAAATACCTAATTCAAAAATCTATAGATTTTTAAATGATTTTAGTTTTTAGAGAACATTTTACAATCGAACAATTTTGGTTACTACATTTAATAAATAAGAAATTCAGTAATCATTTTTCGACAAGTTTAAAACATAATAAGATTACGGATTATATAATAATATAAATTATAAACGTACTAATTTAAAATAAAATAAATAAATTAGAAAAGAAAATTTATAATTGTAACTAAATATATATTATATAATTATATCATCGAAAATTTGTTTTTAAATTTTTTTAATTTATGAAAAATTGGGTAAAAAAATTACTATGTATAAAAATTAAATTGATGTTTAATAAATAAAAAGTACTATTAACGCATCTATATGATAGTTGTGTATAATATTTGGAAAAAAAATTAATTAATTTCTTGTATTTGCATACACTTCGAAATTCTTAAGCATATTTATTTTATATCAAAGCGTTTTTTTATAAACCTTTGATGACCTTCGATTATTTACAAAGTTACACAAAATATTTATTTACAGCGTCATGAATTTAAAACAAATATGTAGTTAAATTAATAATATATTTCAGTCGAGTATTTTTATGATATTTAACGAAACATATATTACCCAGATTATATTTATATAATACAAATTGTGAGAAATTTATAAAATTATTTATTTAACTGATAAATAAATAATGGACATTGCTATATAAAGACGGGTTTTAAATAGTTATTAAAATAGCGTTATTATTTTATTATATATCACTTCAGTCAACTTATTTTAGATTTTAAACTTACATTTGTGTTGAAACTTTTAAAATATTTTTTTATAACTATTGATTTAAAGTTTCCAATTTCTTTTAAATTTATAAATAAATTAAAGTCTACACATGTGTTTTCTAATCAAATCAAATTTATACAACGATCTATTTCAATGTATTTATTATTCTACGAAATATTTTCAGAATAAAAAATACTTTCATATTTTTAATACACTAAATTTGTATGATATTTATTTCATATATGATCAAAACTTAATATTAAAATTTAAAGTTATTAATATGCTACGTATTTGTCGTTACCAAAATTTATTCATCCACTTTTTATTTCATTATTTTTACTGATAATTCGAATGTTTGATAAATTATAAATCTCAGAAACAACTAGTTGTTTTAAATACATTTTATAAACCAAAATGTCTTGGAAATGGATTTCATTAGTTATTCGAATAATGGATTACCTGATACCCGCAGCGTAATAGTGTTATTAATACCACGGAATGTTGTGCATGTGTATGTGCCTGTATCGAATTGCTTAACATAGTAAATAGATAGTCGATACTTCCAATCACGTTCATCGTTTCCGATTGCCCATCCTGAAAACAAAATTCAAATTATTATTGTTACGATTAATAATATTAAAAGGTTTATTATTATTATTATTTTGTTGTAAATTGCAGTCACCATTTAAAAGAATCTCAGACCGAAAGCAAAAATAAATAAACCGAATTCAGTTCGTTGAACACTGAACATCTAACGAACTAGAAGTAATAACGGACACAAGATCAGAGTGGAAAAAAGCGTGTACCTTCATATAAATGTGTATGTGCAAGAGCCTGTATGCATCAGATAGGGTCGGAGTGTTTTATATTTTGATTCTGCGTAAATACAATGGTAATTGGGAAGTCGTACGACCAATACGAAAATTCAGTGATTCTTGAAACAATTGTAAACATACATAATGACTTTAATATCGTGAAAGTCAGTAGAAATTGACTAAGTATGTACGTATAAAATATCGGTTACCATTACACGGTCTAAACAATATATTGGCTTTAGCAGCAGTCAATTAATTAAATAAATAATTCTATTAATAAATAATAACAATCGATATATTCGTAAAAAAAATTGTTTTCAATGAAAATGTCCGTCCAACGACTACATTTGCTTTAATGTTTATAACGAAAAAAAATGTGTATACGATACGTTCTATTAAATTTTAACTAAATACCTAATAATGAGATATTGATAATAATTTAATGTTCGAACATTAAATATATAACGGTTAAAAATATATCTTTTAAAAGTATTAAGTTAGGTTTTGACGAGAAGAGTAGAATTTATTACTATTCGGTAAAAGGAATTGATTATATGTTAATAATAATTTGATGTAAAACTATTACTTTGTTCTATAATATTGACATTATTATTATTTATTAATAAATCAGCAATTTACTTTTGATAAGTAAGGATAGGTTAGATTACACATTAAACCGCAATGACATATTCTCAATTGTATATTTTTACTGCATCATGATGTTCGTGAAACACGAATTCCTTAAACGGTTGATAAATAACGGTCATCTCAGTATGCATAAATGTTTTAATCGTAGTTAAGGTATGTGTTTTCCACAAACAGACTTTCAAAAACTTTTAAAAAGTAAAATGATAATCAACGATTGATAATCTGTTTTTGTGATTAGGATTATTCGGAACGCACGCGCTATCGATAACGTGTCTACCGTCGAGTCGGTATGCTGCTAGACGCGACGAAAGTCCTGTAAATTTCTTCAACTTCCATTCGACCCGAAGTATAATGTGTCGGTTTGATCTATCGATAATGTCTGTGCCTGTTTGACTGAAGCGAGCCCGGCTTCTTTTAATGATGTCCGTGTTGGATATTTAACACTACCCAATTTCATTTGGCGTCTGTTTCGTCGTATAATTATCGTAAACGCTTAGTATTCGCGTAGTCGTGCATATAAGTTTCTTTCGTTATCATTTTACTATTTTTTTTATAATACGTTAATCTTAGCTACGAGTTTTGTTTTCGCTAAGTCTATATATCGTTCATCCGATTCCGCGTTTTACGAGACGCCCCTACTACTAATCGAACTTTACGTATAGTATAGTCAACAGCTAGATGTCCTGTTAGATTATAAGATTAATAATCCTAACCTAATATATGATTATTATATAAGATCGACCGTTTCATCTGAAAGTCCGGTGTCCGGTTATATCGCAATAGTCGACCTATGGTCTATCTACGTGTGCAATACCATAGCATCGAGTAAAGGTATCAATATTTATAATTGCCTACGTTGTTCAACAACAAATATTCTATGTACTTCTCGTGAATCGACACGGGTGACCGCCATAATCGTAGGATCTGTTCCGAAGCTACCAACAAATATAAGACGTCCGATTATGGAATTCCGTGATACGTATATTCGTATCAAATATCTATTTTTAAGGAAACATACATTTTAGACTTTTCGCTCACGAATTTTATAAAGAATAATAAAATAGTATAGGACCCAAATTTGTTCAATTGTTGAAAAATATTTAATTTTGAAAAATACGTATAATTATATTACGATAGTAATTACGTTATATTTATGAATTATTGTACGTTCAATACCATCGTTATTATTTAAAACATGGACGTTATACTGTATTTTTATAGTTTTGTCTTTTCAACAAATATTAAATTTTGCAATACGATACATGTTGTTTATCGATAATATACAAACGTCTTAAACAAATATTAATATATAATCGATCCTATTTATTTTATAACGCATCTATTGTGCGTTTGTAAACAAGTATAGTCACAAAACAAGAACCATGTACACTGTAAAGTATACTGTATGCGTATATAAATTTGATATTTCTACATTTACAAAGAACATTACTCGATATAATAAATACAATATAAGTCAAAACCCTTGTCAGATAAAATTGACAAACATACATTATATTATTTATAAAAATAAATTTGGAAAAATTGAATGCTTTATACTATATTAATACTGATTTCTAGTTATTATAAAACAAAACTAAGATCTTATCAAATGATTATCAAAGGGATAAAATAATATTAAATTTAATGATAAAATATTTTATTTTGATTACTATGGTGTACTATTGCAGTCACTTCTACTTAAAATTTTTTTGATGAAAACTAAGGAAAAATATTTCTAAAATGGAAATGTTAATTAAAGCATTGAATATATGTGAAAATATATGTGTGTGTGTGCGTGTGCGTGTTTATTACGTTGGAATTTGTGATTTGTGTATTGAATAAACATACAATTTGAATTCCACAGTGTAATGATATAATTAAACTGAAAATCCAATCGACATGGAAAAATAGCAACTTTTTTCTATGGCGCATACTTGAAAATTGTTGAAAAGGTAATTCGTGGAACCCTAAAACAATTATACACTCGTTAACTATAGGAAAATTCTGTTAAAAAAAATGAAATGGAGTTGAATATTTTTTATCGAACATATATCATCCCGTACGTGGTATAAAAATCGTGGTCGTCCATGTAAAGCCCCACCTTTTTTCCCCGGTGTTTGTTTTCATACCTAACCCCAAGTCCGTCAATGCGATCCTACGGTAAACATTTCGACCCTCACCGCCGCATTACTACAACTCGACGCAATTGTTTCGTACGGGGACGCACGCGTTTCACTCGAGGGATCGTAAAATTCGGCTGACAGAAGACAACGACGATTGGTTAGCGTGCCCGGTCGGAAGCTGTTTGTAGTAGTAATAATAGTAGTAGTAGTAGTAGTAGTAGTAGTAGTAGTAGTAGTAGTAGTAGTAGTAGTAGTAGTAGTAGTGGTAGTAATAATACACACACATACACACATACACACATACACACACACACACACACACATTGACAATTTAAATAATGGCTCGTGCGCCATAAAAATGAATACGCTCATAAATAAAACGGTAATAACCCACGATTTACACAGTTGGTTGAATTACTATCGTTGGCCAGCGTGTGCGTCCGAACATTAATAACCGTTCGTCACGTCTGTTTCATCGAAATATTCGAGATTAATGTTGTGCCCGCGCCCGCGTGTGTACACACAAGCAGTTATTGCTGCAGCCACATTGCCACCACGACCACCGTCATCCGTCAGTATTTATATATATATAATTCGTGATAGGACATGGGCGATGACTGGGGATGATTCTTCTCTATCCGATACTGTACACTATAGCACCAACCATCGAACAAAGGGCTATGCAATAAAGGTTTCGACTTTCGAAAATGCCGCGGATGTTTGGAGATAAACTGCCGTATATTCGCATCGCCACCACTATTGCCGTCCCGACCAACTGTACTGTACAATAGGCGTATTATAATATTATTATTGTTTTAAATCCTCTTCGAATGTCTCGAAGAAATTTCGGACAACGAATACTTCGTATTACGCGTTTCCTCTGTTGATGTATCGATGGCGAGATACGTTGTGATTATAATTAAATCGTTCACGATTTATTGCGCGATTCGTTGAGAGTTTCGTGTTGTACATTTTCCAAATTTCTCGTATGTAATATTGTGACGCTTGTATTGAACTTAAATAAATCAGCTAGCCGTTACTATAAGCGGATGAATATTACTATGTCGTATTATAATTACACGTTATAAAACAACCAATAAGAACTACACTTAAGGAAATCACGAGCTGATTGTCTCGCTATTTATACACTAAAAAACCATCATGATTGTTGATTGATGATTATTGATACATATTATATCAATGATTATCGTTAATTTTTAACGTAATCGTTTATAATTTAGTATAATAGAAACCTGTAAACAAATGCTCTCGATAACTTTAATATAATTTGTTGAAGCTATCTATCAACAAAATGTTTTATTTGTGTGTAATTAAAAAAAAAATTTAAACATAGATATATTTTTAACAAAGATTACACATTTATAAAGCGAATTCTAGGAAGTTAATGAAATAAATTAAAATGTACATACAAACGTTCTGTAATTGTTAAAACAATTGAATTAGAGTAACTAAAAATATTTTATATTAAATGTGATTTATTTCAAATTTTTCAATCAATACAAGAGCCATGTGGATAGTATATAGCACTCATAAACATATGTTAAAATAAAGAACTAAATAAAAGAAGCCAGTAATTTTATAATATAAAATTCAATCAATACCTTACATTTCTCACTTTCTTCATATTATAAATTAAATAATTAAAAGATAATTTCAAAATATTTTATAATAACAAAAATATGTATTTATAATATTTTGAAGTTGTTGAAATTATAATAACAGTAATTATGATTTTAAATATCTAAAATTACATTAAAAATATTATATATTACAAAAAAATATAATTTTCATCACTAATATACATTTTTTATGGTTTAGAATTAATGAAACAACATCGGGCTTCTAATTTTTACATTTAAAAGGGTTAAATTTCAGGTACAGTGTCTTAACGAGACATTTTGTTAATGCAATGTAAATTGTATTAAGGTTAATTGACAGGCACAAGGAAAATAATGGTTGAATAATTAAAATAATAATTTAATATTTGTTAAGCGTTTTTAGTTGTATGTTCTCAGATAAATGAATAGTTAATTGAAATGTACATCATAGTAATCGTTTGAAGATATTCGTTAAATTCTCTAGAAAATACAAATTTAATAATAATAATAATAATAATAACGTTATATTCGTAAATTATTTTATTACGTTGAGACTCGTGACGTAATTTTCTATCGATTGATATATTTATTATTGAAGTTGTTGGACTTGAAGAATTATAAGTAATATTAGCCCGATATTAATTACGTTAAATACGTCATAATTAATCGTGTACATTATCCAATATGAAAATATTGTAAAAATATATCGCGTTTCGAAAATAAAAACATAAACCTTTTAGTAAAACAAAATTTATTACCCATTCTTTTTGTAATCATTATTTTACATAGGAGTAATACACATTTTCTGTTTCGCACCTGTTCATGACCCGCTTTAACAATAACGGGATTTAAAGTTATAGCCTTCTGTAAAACATAATAACTTGCAGACCATATGTGCATCTGGGGCTTACCACACCCCATTCACTGTTTTCGTCTAACGACAAGTCCATACTATTTTTCATATGACCACCTGACCCTATAAGACCTCTACACTCGCTAAAGCCACACGTAATATTCCTATGTTTTGTTGATAAATTTTTAAATTATTATTTTTTGAATATTACGGCCTTCTGAGAGAAAACGAATTAAAAAAAAAATTTGACGAAGGAAAATCGTATGTTAAAGAGACAATTTGTTACGAATCAAACGTATTAGGTACGACAATCATTAAAAAAAAATTTAGACAATAAGGTATGAAATCATTATTATTAATAGTATTGTCAATGTCATTTCGTAAAACTTTATCGGCGACCAACGATTATATAACTATTTATAATTTAGCATATTATATCTATTTATATCAGGCCAATTTGTTACTTCCTTAGGTAATTTTTTAGCAAAATAATAATAATAATAACATTAGGGAAAATACTTGAAGGTGATACAGCAAGTCAAAACTTAAAAAATTTACTGATATAAATAATTTTTTCGATAAAATGTGAATTGCTATAAAATTAGTTGAATAAACGATATCTTTTTCCAGCCCAACAAGCCATATTTCATCTTTACATAATATGATTAGATAATTGCATAATAGTTTACTTCATATTTATTATAAAGTGTAATATACTGTTATAATTAATTTATTTTATTTATGAATAGGCGCGTGGGTTGATTTATTGTCTGATAGTTCGCGTTTTCAGAAGTGTCGTAGTAATAATATTTGTACACGAGTTATTCGCGGAAGTAAGAAAGTGAGTATGAATATTATCTTCAAATTAATTTATTCTATATATATATATGTCATGTGTGTATGGTGCCGGACAGTGCGTAATCGTGACCTTTTTCGTTTCAAACTTCGCGTTTGTTTTGCACGTTTATGATCAAGTGTTTATAGTTAATTGGTTTTCTTTGTAATATTAAATCTGGTTCACGGCATTATTGTACGTATTTATTTTCCTTGGTTCTTCAAAGCACCTAGTTTCCAACACTATCACGCCAGTCAGGGCAGACAACAGAGTTCTACGAGAGGTTCTGTTTTGACGTGACATCTGATATATATTATATTAATGTGAAACATATGAGCATTCATTTTAATTGTTAAACACCGAAACGGTGGAAGTTCTTTTTATCGTGCCCGGAATAGGTAGATAATATATAAATGTAATATATTCTAATCACCATATTAAACTATTTTTACGGAGCACCCACACCCGTTCGCAACAAAAATTCAAAAGCTATTTATTGTTTAGCCTGCATAAACATACGCCTGTAAAAAAAATTGGAGTGACAACCCTAAGTAAAAGACGACGGTTTTTATGTTTCTAAGAACAAGAGTAAATTTTGCGAATGGTATTTATTAAAAACGAATTAATTTATTAAATCAGCAAATGAATACAAATAAATTTATATTCATTTTACGTATTTTGCAAAATGTTTAAAGATAGCATATAACAAATAACGTCGTAAGAAACACTTGATACAAAACCATAAAAAAATTAATGCGTCGATCATAATGAGAAAATGCTATAAGGTGCCAGAATTGGATTATTAAAGAAGAATATCGTATAATATAAAATATCAATTTTAAAATAATAACTATAATTGGAATTGAATTAATATTTTATTCTACATTAAAGACATAATCGTAATTTAGAATACCTTTTAATTTTTGTATTTTTATTGTTTTATTTGTGACAAGATAAATTTATTCTAAGATATCTTTATGCGGAACCATAATAAAAGTTACGAATAGTTAACCAATTTATTATGAATATAAATATATTATTGATACAAATTAAATGAAAAACATTATTTTATTCAGTATTATGTACTACAATTTTCTAATAAATTTCTAGCTATACACATAAAAATTTAGGTGTTTCTATTCTCGGATATGTATATATATATATATATATTGTTTAACCACACCAAGTTGAACACAATATCAAACAATTACATAACGCTTATAAGATTTACGAAATTTTGTTCAAGTAATTAACAAAAAAAATTTAATAATTTGTAACAAATGTGTGTAAGTATCAAATAAATGGGAACAAAGGTCTGGAATGATATAGTGATTCTAAAATAATATTAGATAATTGAACATTTTTATATGTATAAGGATGTATATTTTTATAGTTCTTAGTAAGTTATTAGTTTTTCACTTAAATTATTATTTAATATAAAGAAATATAGTATCAACTAATTGCCACGTATGTTACATTTATAAAATATACTTGATTCATGATATCAATTACATTCATGAAAATTATAAATGAACGGAGAAAAATTATACTTTTATACCTTAAGCGTGTAAAATGTAAATTATAAATAACAGTTTATGACAATACAAATAAATTCAATTAAATAGTTTAAATGTTTAGCGATATACATTATAATTTATAGTTTTGGTGAGTTGAAGAAGAAACTTAGGTATTGTATAAATAAATAAATATATATATATATATATACAGTACACGGAAAATATACAAATGTTCATTATATTTATAAATATGAAAACAGAGTATAATGTTTTATAGGCAATCAGAATTTATCGTCATAACTTAAGAAACCGTTTATCAATTAATTCTTGAAAAGATTGAAAGATTGTCAATCTATAGAAAGACGATAAATTGCATAGTTAACAAAGATCAATCAAACCTTAGGCAACGTAATTTGTTAACGAATCTGAAGACGACCCTATGATCTATGACTACTGATCCAAAAAGACACTTTAAAGTAAAATAAGTAATGTAGAAATCAAAATTCGGCAAATTTAGACATTGCTCGTGCAAAAATATTATCTATTACAGTCCCAATCTGAATATATATAATATAATATTGGTTAACAAAATTTCCGTTTACTGATCTAAAACCATAAATCATAATATAAGACCCTGTGGTTATTACACACTTTGTGAAAAACAGTTAGTTTGTTGCCAATATTATACAGTAAAGTAGTGAAGATAGTAATCTGGATAACGTACGACTACGACACAGCTACCTGTTCATGTCGACCAAATTAAAAATACTTCATAAATATTGTATAATAGATTACTTTGGTCCAGTATTGAATAGGCATTATATTTAGTTATTTATTGCGACGTATTCTGACCATTCTTAAAATCTTATGATTGTTTTTAAGGTACGATTATATTTAATTAAAAAGGACCAAAATTAAATTTGAATAACTTTTACGTAACAGGAACTTTACGTTCACGTTACGACTGGTTTTACATAAATTGTATTATGTCATTAAATGATGTAATAATTTATTTAAATTACGAATATAAATTATTATTTTAAGAAAAATGGACAGTTGTATCATAATTCTTAAATAAATATTTACTTTGTGTCTTGGAACACTTTTTAAAAGTATTTTATACCTAGAAGTCAAAAATATAAAAGTACCAAATATTATTTATTTACTAAAGTTTTTCGATAACATACATAAAAATGCATAACCACATATACATAGAAGGAAATTATTAATTTTTATCAGAAATAAACTATGACTTTAAACATTCTCGAGGACAGTTTTTAAAAAATAAAATTTATATTGCAATCTTCGCTTAATAAATCACATAATTTCATGTTTTTATAATGAAAACATACTTAAGCTTTACTCAACGTATAAATTATCAGAAAAGATATATTTTATTTATTATTTAAAAATTAGTCACATATAACAGGGCATTATCGAAAAATCACTGATTTTTTTATTTTTTCTACATGAGGGTGATAAGATAAGAAAATTACAGTATCTATAACACTTGACAGGTCTTGCTGAATCTGTTGTTATAATTTTCAACAAAATCGGAGTAGTAATTTTCTTAATTCTTGGAGCGAACATTAAATATGTTACGGATTTATATAAAAGTAATAGTAAAATAAAAATGTCCTTGTAACAAAATCTATAATATTGAAAAAACCCATTTACATCAAGTGTCCATTTTTTAGACGAGGTATAACATGTCATTTGATTTTTTGGACCAAAAACAACTATTTAATTTTATCAACATTTTACCTTCTTACATAGATTTCACCGTTTAGAAATGTCACTTTTTTATAAGTAAACTCTTTTTTAAATTATAAATAAACATAAAGTGGTTTATTGAATACTTTTAAAAATAAATTTTAACTTTGAAGTTCTTTCTCACAAAATTATAGAAAAGCGTGAATTTCTACATTATTTTCGTTTTATTTTCTAAAATAAATTACCTTTGAAATTTGTGTCTTGTTTAAGCTAATTAAATGTAATAATACGATAATTAATACATTTTTCAAATAAATATACAATCTTATATTATAATAAATATTTTCTCGGAATTTATTTATTTTTTATATGACTACAAATAATATATGTACAAATATTATAATATATTTTAGATCTAAACCCCAATTTCTAATATTTCTTAGTTTATTACGAGTATTTTGTTTTAAGTGAACCAATAATTATTGGAAATAATGTAATTTGTTAACTATAAACTAAACGTTGAATATATACATTTACATATATACGAGTATATATATTAATAAATATTTTAAGGTCAATATATATTATTGTTAAATTTCTTGTATGTAAACAATTTTAAATTTATCTTTATGTATATTTGAGTAAAATATACAATATTGTATAATTGTATTTATATATATATATA